>OX030960.1:4457286-4592286 GCA_943735955.1 Piscicola geometra
AGGAGTCGTTGAGGGAGGCGGAGAAGGGAGACAAACACGAGGGCGGTAGCAGCGATCCCGATGAACGAAATGAGTTGTTGCTCTTCTTTCTCTTCTTCCACTTCGCTCGTCTGTTCTGGAACCATACCTGCAGGTGATGCAACAACCTTGATTTATAAATAATAATAATTAATATTATTATAATAAACTATTATTAAAATAAAATATTTTAGTAGGGCTGTATTATTGAGATTTGAACTTAAGTTAGAATCTTTCGACTTTTACCTTTTAAACGTTTCGACTTTCATGCGCTGCAGTGACTACAAGAAGGCGCAATCATCAGTCTTCATTAGCAACATCATTCTCCTCACGAGCTGTAATTACCTTCTTTGTTTTTGATGCAATCTGTCTCTAACGACTCCATCTACCCTGCACCAAAAACAACCTTCTGCTAATGCCCTTGTCTACATTATGTAGGAGGTATTGGAGAGCTGCAAGCATGAATTATGGCTTCAGGCGTCAGCTCCTACATTTTTAACTCTGCTCTTTGCCAATCATTTATGGAGTTTTGCGAGATTTTTTTCTCTCACTATGTTGCATTCTAACACTCTGTCTTACCCTCTCCATCAAGAAAGCAACTCACTTTGAAGATAACTTTGAGCTACGTTTCGGGTTAAAAACACACACATGCCCACAAATAAACACACACACACACACAAACACACACACACACACACACACACACACACACACACACACACACACACACACACACACACACACACACACACACACACACACACACACACACACACACACACACACACACTCACTCACTCACACAAATAAAAACACACACAAATAAACATACACACACACACAAATAAACACACTCACACACACATTCATATAAAAATATATAAAGTTTTTATCTTAGAAAAATCTTGTTTTAATCTGAACGAAAATTCTTAATTTCTCGAAATGCGTTTGGACTAGCGGAATGATGTTTAAAAGTGGATTTGAGAAAGAAGATAGATGGGATCGGATGAGCGGGGCTTAGGTTATAAGCAATGCGACTTTGCGTACTCGCATCAGTCACTTCTGAAACATTTTAAACACTTTATTTGCATCTTAAATCCGTTTTATTTGGACGAAACATCTTCTTAAAAACTCTTTTTTTTTCGCCGTTACGAAGCGACGCGCACGCGATGTCCAGGAAAGGAATGTTCAATATTTTGAAGAGCAAGCTTGCGGAGATTTCTCCTTCCGAATGAATGAAGGATGGTGCATGGGGGTGGTGCATGGAGGATAGTGCATGGAAGATGGTGCATGGGGGATGGTGCATGGAGGATGGTGCATGGGGGATGGTGCATGGAGGATGGTGCATGGAGGATGGTGCATGGGGATAGTGCATGGGGGTGGTGCATGGGGGATGGTGCATGGGGGATGGGGCATGGAGGATGGTGCATGGGGATGGTGCATGGAGGATGGTGCATGGGGGATGGTGCATGGAGGATGGTGCATGGAGGATGGTGCATGGGATGAATGCATGGAGGATGGTGCATGGGGGATGGTGCATGGGGGATGGTGCATGGGGGATAGTGCATGGGGGATGGTGCATGGAGGATGGTGCATGGGGAGAGTGCATAGGGGTGGTGCATGGGGGATGGTGCATGGAGGATGGTGCATGGGGGATGGTGCATGGAGGATGGTGCATGGGGGATGGTGCATGGAGGATGGAGGATGGTGCATGGGGATGGTGCATGGAGATGGTGCATGGAGGATGGTGCATGGAGGATGGTGCATGGGATGAATGCATGGAGGATGGTGCATGGGGATGGTGCATGGAGGATGGTGCATGGGGGATGGTGCATGGGGGATGGTGCATGGAGGATGGTGCATGGGGGATGGTGCATGGAGGATGGTGCATGGGGGATGGTGCATGGGGGATGGTGCATGGAAGATGGTGCATGCAAGCAATCATGTGACTTGGTGATGAAGTGGGAAGTCTCAGTGGCCAGCAAGAGACAGTGACGTTAGATGCGAAAAAGACTGAAACTTTTCCTGTAGAGATGTGTGGAGAAGACAGCTTCAAAGGCTTGATGTTTACAACTCCCTGGGAGGCAATGTGCAGACCACTTCAGAACTTCAGAATGAGCTCGCAAATCAATTCTCCACTGCTATTTAATATTTATACATGGGCCGGGCTGTTTTCTGGGAAATCTGTTTAATTTCTCAAGCCCAATGTGCTTACTGCAGTCAAGTAGAAATACCGAAACTTTTACTTTCCCATGTAGCTTCTGAAAGACTTTCAGTACGATATTGAATCCTCTCAAATACATTTTCAGTAAGGCCTTCACCAACAAGCTCCTCCAGTCAAAACAGCCTTCAAATAGCCCCTTCAGAATTCCCCCATCGAGAAACTTATACAAAATGAGAGAAAAAGTTTGGAAGAAGAGGAGGAGGCAAAGTGGTTATATTCGTGAAGAAATTGAAGTTTCAGCTGCTGATGAAGAGTGGCGTGAGATGCTCACCAGAGAAAAACAACTTCGTCATATTTTCGCTTTTTTCGTTTTAAAAAAAATATTTTTTCTAAAAATTTTTTAACAAATTTTTTAAAATGGTTTTTAAGGTTTTAAACGTTGGAATTTCATGCAAAAGGACAAAAGCTTTTCTTGAAAGCAAACTTAATTAGGCCTGTAACTCAAACTTGTTTCAAACATTAAAAAGAGTTATATAAAAGTGTAATATAATTTAACTGTTAACAAAAGAGTATGAAAAAACATGTTTTAACAACCTTAGCAACACATATAGAAAAACACATAAAAATTTTGTAAATATAAAAAACCATATTAGAAGCACATACAGAGCAAACATATAGGAATAAACATATTTTTTAAAATATAAAAAATATATATAAAAAATATATATATAAAATATATATAAAAAATATATATATAAAATATATATAAAAAAATATATATAAAATATATATAGGAAAAATATATAAAATATATATAGGAAAAATATAAAAAATATATATAGGAAAAAAATATATTTAAAAACATTAAAAACATAGATATTCAAAAAACTTATATTAAAAAAATACTTTAAAAACTTATACTTTTACAAACAAACATATACAAACAAACATATACAAACAAACATATACAAACAAACATATACAAAAAACATATACAAACAAACATATACAAACAAAAATATACAAACAAACATATGCAAACAAACATATACAAACAAACATATACAAACAAACATATACAAACAAACATATACAAACAAACATATACAAACAAACATATAAAACAAACATATAAAACAACAATATAAAAACAAACATATACAAACAAACATATACAAACAAACATATACAAACAAACATATAAAACAAACATATACAAACAAAAATATACAAACAAACATATACAAACAAACATATACAAACAAACATATACAAACAAACATATACAAACAAACATATACAAACAAACATATACAAACAAACATATAAAACAAACATATACAAACAAACATATGCAAACAAACATATAAAAACAAACATATACAAACGTGTTGGAAATTAAAAGAGTGATTAATCACGGCGGCGTTAAGATGTGTGACACAATACATGCAGGTAGCGCATCATGAATTGCATCCTGAGAGATTAGAGAGCTGTAAAAAAAAGAGGGGGGGAGGAGACAAGGAGGGTGGAGGGAAGAAAAGGGGTGGTGGGAGGAAAAGAGGTAGAGGGAGAAAGGGGGGGGGGGGGGTGGAGGAAAGGGTGGAAGAAGGAGATTGGAGGGGGATGGAGGAAAAGGAATAGAGGGAAGAAAGGGAAGTGAATGAAGACAAAAAGATAGAAGAAGGACAGAAATAATGATGTAGTGATAATAAAGAGTGCAAGAAAAAGAAAGTGAAAAGGCAAAATTATGATCAAAATCAGGAAAAAAGAAACAAAGATGAAGCAGCAAATGAAAGAAATGGAAGGAACGATGGTGGTTGGCTGATGAGGCTGCATTGCGAGGAGCAACTAAACAAGAGATGTTCAACCACTGTAAGTTCATCAACAACACGTAACTGTTAAACTAATGCTTACCCAAAAGGATAGATCTAAAAATATCCCAAATGAATTTTAATCATCCAACACACGCACACAAATCCCTCTTCAACAAGTCATGACACGCCGAAATCCTGCATCGCCTCTCAAGGCATCAAATATGCAGACGACGATCCGAAGCGTAATGTCGCCAGTTATTATTGCCACGCCGGCTTTCTCCTTAATGGCGCTGTCTTGGCGCAGACGATGTCAAAGGTATAATGCACCTCTTCCATTACGCTACGTGTTAAACGCCACCTCGTCTCTCTGTGTTTGTTTGTCTGATTGTATGTTTGATTGTATGTTTGATTGTATGTTTGATTGTATGTTTGATTGTATGTTTGATTGTATGTTTGATTGTATGTTTGATTGTATGTTTGATTGTATGTTTGATTGTATGTTTGATTGTATGTTTGATTGCATGTTTGATTGTATGTTTGATTGTATGTTTGATTGTATGTTTGATTGTATGTTTGATTGTATGTTTGATTGTATGTTTGATTGCATGTTTGATTGTATGTTTGATTGTATGTTTGATTGTATGTTTAATTGCATGTTTGATTGTATGTTTGATTGTATGTTTGATTGTATGTTTGATTGTATTTTTAATTGTATTTTTGATTGTATGTTTGATTGTCTGTTTGATTTATTTTTATTTTTAATTTTTGATTGTATGTTTGATTGTATGTTAGATTTTTTGTTTGTCTTTATGGTTGTGTGTTTGATTGCCTTCGGATTGAATTTTTTTTGGTGCTTTTCTACTATTTTAGTATTCTTGAGCATAATTATTTTTAAAAATTAGATTAATAACCATCAATTAAATTCAATATAAAAATTTTTTTTATTAAAATTGTATTTCATAAAAACCACAAAACCACAGTAACCTTCAAAGCAAAAAGACTCTAAAGTTTCCCCTTAGAAAGGGGTTCAACAATCACTTCAGGTTGGCTTCGCTTCAACCATACCTTTTGGCTGCATCAAAGCAGCAACACGTGGTTGGAGAGTTGCACGAGTGGTCGAAGATAGATAGAGGGTTGATGGGCAAGTGGATGAATGCCAGAAAGATGCTGCTTTTTTATGTATTAAAGTGTGCTGAGGTTTTTAAAAATAAAAATGGCGATGGGGATTTGGTATGAAGATCTTGGCGTGGTGAAAAGAAGAAAAAAGTTTAAGATGGAACCTAAACTCACGATTAAAAAGACATGATGCTGCATGAAACATGTTGGGAGTAACAATGGTGTGAAACGAACCTCAGAACCATGGAAAGGACATTCTTGTAGAAATACACAGTGCATTGTTGACGTACACAAATTTAGAAATGCACAATGTATTGTTGACGTACACAAATGTAGAAATGCACAATGTATTGTTGACGTCCACAAATGTAGAAATACAAAATGTATTGTTGGTGTACACAAATGTACATGGGTGTACACAGATGTACACACCTAAGAAAACGAAAAGCATTAGGAAAGACTGGCTTTCAGGAGCACGGAATAAAGTACTACATCAATTAGGGAGTGACATCCGATGATGTCGCCAGTGCAGTGTTGTTGTTGCTTTGGGTGGATGTTGATGTTGTTGTTGGTGTTGGTGAGGTGTTGTTGGTGGTGAGGGTGTTGTAGTTGGTGGTGGCGGTGTTGTAGTTGTTGGTGGTGAGATGGTGTTGTAGTTGGTGGTGGGGGTGTTGTAGTTGGTGGTGGGGTTGTTGTTGTGTTGTTGGTGTTTGTTGATGTTGCTGGGAATGGTTGTTGTTGTTGGTGGTGGTGATGGTTGTTGTTGTTGGGAGTGGTAGTGATGGTTGTTGTGTTTGTTGTTGTTTTAGGTGGTGGTGGTGGTGGTGGTTGTAGAGGGTTGTTGTGGTGTTTGTTGTTGTTGTTGAGGGTGTGGTGGTTGTTGTTGTTGGTTGTGATGTTTGTAGTTGATGGTGGTTGATGTTGGTGGTGGTAGTGGGGGTGGTTTTTATCGTGGTTGTATGGTAGTGGCTCTTGCTATTGTTGTTGGTGATGTTGGTTGTAGCTGCAGTTGCAGTTGTTGGTATTGTGGAGTTAAACTTGTTTTTGTTGTTGAGATGTTGTAATGATGAAAAAATGGTTGGTGAGAAAGTTACATTTAAGGATGCATTTCGCTTGACATTAAATAATTCTCGGGTTATTTAGCTGATAAAGGTGAAACGATTGAGAAAGAAAGACGCGTGTTTGGGGTTTATTGGCTTGGAGGTTTTAGAAGAGGATAAATGATAAAGAATTGGTGATGAGCCCCACCCCAGCTATTGCTTCAAAAAATAACACGATGGACAGACTGTGTTATAATTGAATGATCTCCACCATCAACGCCTCTGTATCATCCCATGGTGTTAATTTAAATAGAGGCGTGTGCTATTAGGCGCGTGAATCAGTGTGCTTATAGGTGTGAATCACACAAGCCTCCTGTTTGATATCCCTCGTGTGTGTGTGTGTGTGTGTGTGTGTGTGTGTGTGTGTGTGTGTGTGTGTGTGTGTGTGTGTGTGTGTGTGTGTGTGTGTGTGTGTGTGTGTGTGTGTGTGTGTGTGTGTGTGTGTGTGTGTGTGTGTGTGTGTGTGTGTGTGTGTGTGTGTGTGTGTGTGTGTGTGTGTGTGTGTGTGTGTGTGTGTGTGTGTGTGTGTGTGTGTGTGTGTGTGTGTGTGTGTGTGTGTGTGTGCGTGTGTGTGTGTGTGTTACTGGGAAAAAAATGTTTTTGTGTGTTTACATCCAAGAGTACGTTTTTATCTGAGAGTACATGTATGTAAGATTGTAGTGTGTATATGTGTTTACGTGCATGTGCGTGTCTGTGCGTGTGTGTGTGCGTGTGAAGAGTGAATGACGGAGGCTATATAGATGGCCTCCCTGGAGAGGTTGACCTCTGCTGGATCAAGTCATCCCCTCTCCTCCCATGCCCTCTCTCCTTTCATCATCACTTCTTTTGTTTTTTTATTTTTAAAGCTATTCGTGATTTATTTGATTTAATTGTTAAATAACTTATTTCTGTAAAAAAATTGATCTGACTATGATTAACATTAATAAAAACTCAAGAAATAAAACACTTTCACTCCCATTTAATTGATAATCTACACCACCAAAAACATACATATTTTCGTGAATTGAAATATACTTTTTTATTTATTTAATTTGAATAAAATAGCGAAACAGATGCTCGGCAACAGGGTGATTGGCACGCTAGAAGTCCTCCGAGAAGTAATAAAAGAGTGCTTAGTATGGGGTCTTTGCGTATGCGCCTGTATATGTGTGTGTGTGTGTGTGTTTGTATGTGTTTTTTGTGTAGGTGTGTTCATATGTTTGTGTTTGTATGTATGTTTTTGCATGTTTTTGTATATATGTGTGTGCAAGAATGCTTTTTATTTAAATGTATATGTTAGTATGTATTTGAATTTTTCATTCATTTATGACTGTTTATGTGTTTTTCAATTTTTTAAAAGTGTTTTCATGTGTTTTCATGGAACCACATGGGAATGTGAGGTTTTCTATTCATGTGGTTGCGCACAAGCGAAGGAATTTGTATTTTGTGGGTTCCTTGTATATTCACGAGTGTGCTTTCGCCTTTAATACATTTTTGTATTCATGATTATGTGTACGTTTTATTCTTTTATATTTATTTTTCTCATGTGTTTATATTTATGCGTATTAATTCAGTTATTGCTTCTCAGAATGGGAGTACTTTATATGGCAATCGGTCAAACAGTCGGTGGCATTCATAAAAGGGACATTATTGCATTTTCAAGTTGAGAAATATATAATTTTTTGTGAAATATAAGAGGAATGAAAGGTTTTCAAGCATGAGAAATCATTGTCAGGTTTGTAAATTATTCAAAAAAAATACTTTTAAATTCCAAAATGAAAGAAAAATGGCTCGGATGTTATGGATAGTTTAAAGGAATTCTCTGGCATTCCTTCGATTTGACGAATGGGTTTTCATTTGTCATCCATAGCCGTGGCGCTTCGGGGAATGGCTTGAGGTTGTGAGTAATGACTTTTTTAAAGACTAAGCCTCAACGCTGCAGTTTCGATGCAGCCGACGTAAGCAACCAATGCCCCTCCAGTGTTATTTCCACGACCACTGCTTTACAAATCTCCATTGAAATTATTTTCCTGCCATTTAATACAGGCATTAAACATTATTTTATTGAAAGTGGAGTCTCAGCCTTCTTACCCAATATGAAGGGCGTCAAGGAAATCTGCTGATAAATTGAAAAGTGCTGCTGAGCCAGTGTTATTCAGTAGTTCTTCACCTGGGGTTTGCATTCGCATCGTATATTTTCTTAACGTTAAAAATATTAATATTTTCATTGAAATATTCTTGGTCAGAGTAACAACTGAGCTGATAAATATTAAACCCTCATGGGAAAATATCCACAGCTATTTTTTTCGATGAAGAAAATATTTTCAAATCTTTTCAAATCTTTCCTATAATTTCATTAGTTTTTTTTCTTAATCACAGCATTGACATCAGTGTGTTTGAGTGAACTGCTGGGAGCTGTAAGAAAACATCATGCCCTTATTCCAAAAACCAGCGAGAACTAAGAACATCGTTTCCAGTGCATGATTTATTTACCGCAAAAATGACACTATTTTGTATTTAAATACATTTAAAACTACAGTTGATCTGATGGCATTGAGAGTTGTGACCATGGGCGTATCCAGCGTGGTTCTAGCGTGGTCACTGTGTTAGTGGCAATTCGTTGTTTCTGTGTTGGCATCAGAAGTTTTTGTAGCGTTGAGGGTTGCCCGTTTGACGCGCATGAAGGACAAGAGATTCTGCGATGAAAAAGTAAAATGCCACTCGGTTAAGCGAGATCGAAGTGACCAAGCCCACACTTCTCATTCCACCTCTGCCAAGGGCTGAAACGGTGGTTCAGACTTCATGCCAGCTAATTCAACAGGTTGTAAAGCTGAAAAATTTCCCATGTAAAAGTTTATTTCTTTTCATAACACATTTTCACTTTTTTATTTTAAAACCAACTCAAACACCCTTAACCACCCACAACACCCTTAACTACCCACAGCACCCTTAACCACCCACAACACCCTTAACCACCCACAACCACTCTAAAACATGCACAAACACCCTGTTCCACCACACCCACAACCACCACCACCGCCGCCATAAGCCAGCGACGCACCTGCACTCGAGACTCGGTGAGGCCGATACGAAGCGCAAGTTCTTCGCGCATGAAGATGTCCGGGTAGTGCGTCTTCGAGAAGGCGCGTTCGAGTTCGTTCAACTGCGCCGGCGTGAATCTGGTCCGGTGCCTCTTTTGCTTCGCGGCTTTTTCGACCTCTGCCGCTGAAAGTGCTGTTATGTTGTTCAGAGGTCTGTGGGAGTTGTTGTTGTTGTTGCTGCTGTTGTGTGAGTTGTTGTTGTTGTGTGTTGAGTTTGATTTGTTGCTCGATGTGTTGGAAGAGTTTGAGATGGTGTTCTGGTGGTTCGAGACAACGTTAGAGTTGTTGGCGTGTTGGTAAGTGTGCAGGGTTGGTGGCAGATGGTTGTAGTTGTTTCGGAGAAGTTGTTGTTGTTGTTGCTGGAAGAGATTGCCTTCGAGGTCTTCCCGCTGGCAATTTTTGAAAGGGAGGTCCAGCATGGTGTGTGGAAGGAACGAGTCGCTGCTTGCAGACGGAATTGTGGCTGCTCTGAACGGGCTTGTTGGATTAGTTGCAGCAATGGTTGTTGTCGAAGCCGTTGGATCAGTCAATTCTTGCTGCTCAATATAAAAAAACTTTCTTAACTTTATTTGATAAATTAAAACTTACAGGAAAATATTTCAGCAGTAAGCCGTTGAAAAAGGGTTTATTCTGTCAATAATTCGATGGACAATCCCGTTATAGCCTTTATTATCATTATTGTTTCAATGTTTGACGTATTTAAACTTTCTCAAAAGTTCAAACATTCCTCACTTGTTAAAAGGGACGAGTGTAGAATGGTCAGCTGATTCATGGAACATTTCAATGTATCAAAAAAGTGAAAAGTAACTTTAAACGTACCAGTCAACTCGATGAAAAACGTCTTCAAACAACGAAAAAAAGTCTCTAGAAACGTTCGCAACTCATTTAATCACTACGAACACTATCCACTATCGAGTTTTTTTGGCGCTTCTTTAAACAGCATCTTTTACAATATTTAAAAGCTACCACAGCTCGTCCCATCTGTTCTCCTTTGGTCAAGTCTTCGCCAGAATTCTCAAACTTTCTCATATGCTACTGTCACCATTTTCATATATATATATTTAAACATACATGTATGTATGTGCATGAGTTTTTAATATTTTCATATGTGCATATAGATAGATGTGAATATTCATGCATTTATGAATTATACGTGTATATATTTAAAAAAAATTAAATTCGAGTGTGGTATTTTAATACTATCATTCGCAACTATAGTTAATTTGAATTATTTAAGCAAATATTAATCGTTAAATTTAAGTTTTAAAATTTAGCAAAACAGAGCAAGATAAGCTTAGAGCTTCTTTGAAAATAAAGCCTTAGTAAATTAATTGTTTGAATCCTCTAATGAAAAATAATGTCGAAAATATTCACCTGAGATGAAAATATTTTAGATTTAATGGAATAACTTTAGATATTTCAGGCAATAAAAAGACCCGCCTGCTTTACATACAAATGGAGGCTTGCCTACCAATTGAGGAGCGTGCTGGGCACTAAACAATGATATGCAATTGCAAAATTAAACAAAAATGACAGAATATTTTAAATATAAATTCAGTTTGTAAATATTTAAAAGTGAAAGAAAGTATATTGCCCTAATAGGACCAAAAGAAGCAGTGCGTTGTGCAGCCTTTTGGAAAATCGTCTTAAATCATCTCACAAACTCTTGGTGAGATAGGCTCGTTCAGAATAAAAATCCCCAGTTTTCTAGCCAGAAACGCACATCTCTTGAACGCCTTCAATAATTCTGCTGGTGATACTCATAGAGCGGGTTTCATCGGCAATGGCGTGGACGGGATCGATGCCTGGTTGTGGAGGAGGTTCAGGAAGCAAACGAGAGGATGGTCAGGAACGAATACACGAATTAATTAACTTACAAAGAATGCATACAGACACACGTGTGATGGTAACATACAATGTCTACGAAAGATACTTTTATAAAAAGCCACACAAACATTTACACAGACAGTAAAAAAGGTGCCACACACCCATGCACAAAAAGAAGTGATGCCCACACACATACACACACATGGAGAAGCATACAGACACAGACAAGCACACGGAAAAATTGAAATTATGAACGAGAAATAATTCGCCGACTTGCTCACCAACAGCACAGCGGGAAGCGGCATTATTGACGTCTGCCTGCTTCGACCAATCACACCCCAGCTTACAATCAAGCCACGCCCACAACTGTCTTCCTTGACATATCAAGATGAAACAGAGGATTTTTATATTGCCTTTGTTTTGCAGCGTTGAAATTAAAATTTCAATAATGGCGTCGTTCTAGAGGATAACAATGAGCCTCCGTGCCACACACACACACACACACACACACTCACACACACACACACACACACACACACACAGACACACACACACACACACACACACACACACACACACACACACACACACACACACACACACACACACACACACACACACACACTCACACACACACACACACACACACACACACACACACACACACTCACACACACACACACACACACACACACACACACACACAAACACACACACACACACACACACACACACACACACTCACACACACACACACACACACACACACACACACACACACACACACACACACACACACACACACACACACACACACACACACACACACACACACACACACACACACACATTCCCCTCTTACAAAAACTATATACGTCTTTTGAACGACTTCTACAACATCTACCTTCCATCCCTCTTTCCCCCTTTTTCACTCCTTCCTCATTAACTTCTGTTCTCCTTTTCCATCACTTTCCACTCGCCCATCGTTCAGCAAACCAGGCTCATTTCATTCCAGGCCTGCGCGACTTATAATTATAGAAGAAGAATCCACCATCACGCAACGCCATCCACCGATGCAGCAGCGCCTGTCACTGATGCAAACGCCATCCACCGATGCAGCAGCGCCTGTCACCGATGCAAACGCAGTCGAATGACTGTGAGGTGGCTACTGAGCGTCATCGTGAAGAGGGTTCCCGAGAGTGTGGTGCTTGTGATTTGTGGAATCTATGAATGAGATTGTTTGTTTATTTCGATGGATATTGCGCACTTAGGTTTCCATTTTCAAGTTTTAATTTTAACAAATTGTGTATAGAAAATGTTCATTTTTTGGAATTGAGGGGTTTTTCTATTGTGATGCAGTGCTAGTTCAATGAATGTCATTGAATATTGCTGTAGCATAGAAAAAAATAACATATATTTTCTATAGATTTTAATTTTTTATACAATATTTTCTAAAAGTATTTTTAATAAAAAGTTTTAATACAATAAATATTTTTTCTCTTCGCGTTTTAAAATGTAAAAATTGCTTTTGGTGCTCGTGTATTTTATTGCATGAAAACTATCAATACTGCAGATTGATCAAAATATGCCTTATAAAGCGATTTTTTTGAGAAATTTCATAGAATAACGAACATTTTGATGTATTAAATGGATTTTCAAAAACTTCCATGCCGGAAAAAAATATTTTACCATCTAAAAAACATGTGAAAAGTTTAAAAACTTCAAATCTAAATTTTAAACACTTTTTAAAGCGTAACAACTTTATTTTTTCAATTGCAATCTGAAAAAATACAAATATTATCGGCTTTGAAATCGAAAGCAAAAAAGTGTCGTTGGTGAGGCTTATTCTTGCGCACACTCCTTACACTCAAATCCGGTCCTTTCCATCTCTTTTTCCAATACTTTTGTTTAAAATTCTTTGCTGGTGACTTTCATGAGAGAAGCATTTCGAATTTTTCCACATATCTCATCTTCTCTCTCTTCTTCATTTTTTCTCTCTTCTTCATTTTCTCTCTCTTCTTCATCTTCTCTCTCTTTTTCATTTTCTCTATTTATTATTCTTCTGTATCTCCCCCTCCCATCCCACTACATCCATTACAGTAAATCGTGCGGCCAACCCTCTTGGCCACATAAACATCTCAACGAACTCCGAATGAATTAATCGCTACAAGATTTACTTACACTCTTTCCAGTCGCATGAACAACAAATGTGCAGCCTGGATACAAAGAATAAGAAGCAAAGTTGAAGCGAATATTCCACAAATATCTATAAAAACACTACAAAAATTTTTGTTGTTGTTATTGTTTGATTGTAATCCTTAACCGAAATGACTAAAAGCATTCCAAGTTGTCCCATCCAAGCTTTCACCACAAAACCCAACTACCACACAACCATTAACAACCACGCCCACGGTTACTTAAACACATACACAAACAACCCAAAAACTACATAATTAGAAAGAAAAGCATACACAGAATGGTACACTCAGGCGTACACTTCAGCAGACGTACAGAAACACACAAGTGTGCGCGTACAAGAGTGCGTGGATGCCCTGTTGCAGTCACTGAGGTTCGTGTGCCTCAAGCGAGAAGTATTTCAACTACGCCTTTTTTAAATAAACATTTACACCCTTTTCCATACCTGAAGAAACACACACAAACTCACACACACACACACACACACACACACACACACACACACACACACACACACACACACACACACACACACACACACACACACACACACACACACACACACACACACACACACACACACACAAACACACACACACACACACACAAACACACACACACACGTACACACACACACACGTACACACACACACACACGTACACACACACACACACACACACAAACGTACACACACACGTACACACACACACAAACGCACACACACACACACACACACACGCACTGGAATGCAATCCCAGCATCTGGCCAGTTATATTGCCAGGCAGCCATCGATCAATTAACGCTTGCTGAGTTAATTTCCATGCTATGAGATGCCATGCCTACCCAGCCACCGCCAAAACGTATGTTCCACGAGTTGTTGCCAGAGTTGTGGTCATCGTTGACCAACTCAGAGTCTTCCTACCTTCCACCGCGATTATTCACCGCAAGCAAGAGCTTCAAACCTTCAAGATGACGACCAGTCACGAAGTTTTACAAATTTTCAGCGAGCTTCGCCGGCTTTTTCTCGCTGAACAACAACAACCCCCTCTTCCAAACCCATCTCGTCCCCGCATCCTTCCACTTCCACTCGTCTTTTAATGCTCGCAATTTGACTCCGTCGACCTCAGCTTTTGTCCAATCAAAACTCCCGTTCATTTTTAATGCATGCATAACGCCACATCGCAGCACTTTCCCTGCGACTTTTCATAAAATCTCGACAAAATTTCTCTTTTTAAAATGTTTTTTTTTCCATAGAAATTTATCATTTTTTGGTCTTGTAAATGTTGGCAGTTCAAAGCTTATTTATGTGTTAATTTAGCCTAAGAGGTTTAATCTTATATATCTATAAAAAAAACTTTTTTGTGTTTTAAGAGCTCTAGAAAAGCACCCAAGTCTTCTCCAAACACAGTGGTTCACAATGAGATTTGAGAAGAGACACAGATTGCCAAATGCAATGGCGACATAGTGCTAATGTTTCCATTACCGGTGCAGCGCTGTCCAATTAGACCCTCTCCAAGGCACTTCCTGCCCACACCTCAACTCTCCATTATTTGTTTTTGTCTCCAAAAAATATCGGTTTTTTATAAGTAGTAAAAGTAATTATTCTAAAATATTTTTTTAAAGTTGAAAATGATCTATGAATGCCTCAAAGCTGTTGTGGAAACATGAAAGGGAGGCTACACTTGACTCGGAGGCTGTGTCAAATTGCTTCTCGATAGTTTCCGAAACTTCCCACCAGCCTATCCTCGCCGAAGTGCTTATGCAAATGCATTTCGTCATTTCTTCATTAACGCCCTTCGGCCTCTCTCATAAATAAGAAGAGAAGAAAGTTTGGGATGTGCGAGACATTTTGAAAAGTGCAGTGCAGCAAAAATAGGGGTTTAAAGAGTAGTAAAAACGAAATGTTAAAAATTACGGTATGAAAAGAAAGTATAAAAAAATATTATTAAAAAATCATTCAGAAAAACAACAATGCACTAAGGCCTAACATTTTTATAAATAACCCAAATATATATATAAAATAAAATCGCTACAAAAATATATTTATAGAAAAAAAGATTTTGCAGGAGCATAAAAGAAAGCACGGGAGAAGGAAGGGTCAAAAAGTAATGCATCTCCATTTGCAGCGTCAAATCCCTGGCCTCGGCTGCAGCGCTAGTGGACTCGTAAATCAAACGGCATCTCTGTCTCATGTGGATGCCTGCTCCTGCATCAATCCCTAATCTCCCTCTTCATCCTCATCCACTCATATTGTTGCCAATCACTCTTCTATCCATCTATTCAAACACCCATCTATCCATCCATGGATTTACGGTTCCATACATTCATGCATCCATCTATTCATCTATCTATTTATCCATTCATCCATCCACCAATCCATCTATTCATCCATACATCAATCTATCCATTGCTATTCGATCTCATTGCTTTTCTCCTCCAGACATCTCAAAACCATCTATTTTATTCCCTTCAAATTCCACCCATCTTCATCATACCCAATCTTGTCGCATTTTTTTCCAATATTACTTCTTATCCTTTTTCATTTTATATATATTTTTTTACTAAAAAAATATATAAATAATTATAGATTTTCAGAATATTCATTAGTTTGAAAAGATATGCAAGCAAAAAGGTGACTTAATTTTTCTCAAAAATTATAACTTTTATTTTTCTTTTAAACATCTCTCTTTTTGAATATTCTTCCTCTCACTTTTTCCTCCATCTCTCTTCCTCCTTCTCTCTCCATCTCATCGATGATCGAGAGCACATCAAAGACTCCATTGACACCTCTTGTAGCTTTGAAGGGGCACTTGATGTTGTCCTTGTGGACAGAAAGAGTGGTGAGAAGGGAGTCTTGGTGGGTAGAAAGAGTGGTGAGAAGGGAGTCTTGGTGGATAGAAAGAGTGGTGAGAAGGGAGTCTTGGTGGGTAGAGAGAGTGGTGAGAAGGGAGTCTTGGTGGGTAGAGAGAGTGGTGAGAAGGGAGTCTTGGTGGGTAGAGAGAGTGGTGAGGAGGGAGTCTTGGTGGGTAGAGAGAGTGGTGAGAAGGGAGTCCTGGTGGGTAGAGAGAGTGGTGAGAAGGGAGTCCTGGTGGGTAGAGAGAGTGGTGAGAAGGGAGTCCTGGTGGGTAGAGAGAGTGGTGAGAAGGGAGTCCTGGTGGGTAGAAAGAGTGGTGAGAAGGGAGTCCTGGTGGGTAGAGAGAGTGGTGAGAAGGGAGTCCTGGTGGGTAGAGAGAGTGGTGAGAAGGGAGTCCTGGTGGGTAGAGAGAGTGGTGAGGAGGGAGTCTTGGTGGGTAGAGAGAGTGGTGAGAAGGGAGTCCTGGTGGGTAGAGAGAGTGGTGAGAAGGGAGTCCTGGTGGGTAGAGAGAGTGGTGAGAAGGGAGTCCTGGTGGGTAGAGAGAGTGGTGAGGAGGGAGTCTTGGTGGGTAGAGAGAGTGGTGAGGAGGGAGTCTTGGTGGGTAGAAAGAGTGGTGAGAAGGGAGGAGAGGACGATGTTCTGGTGAAGAAAGTGGAAGAAAAAAAGAAGCGAGGAAGAGGGAATGTTTGGAAAAAAAGAAGAATAAAAAGAGATAGAAAGAGGCATATTCTAAAGGAAAGAGGGTTAAAGTAAAGAAGGGATAGATGGATATATTGGTGGAAAGATGGTTAAGGAAGAACAAATGTTTCTGAAGTAGTGAAGTGGTAGGAGAGAAAATATTTAAAAAAACAAAAACGGCGGATAGAAACGAAAGAGTGCATGAACGTCTGGAAAAGAAAACTTGACATGAAACAATCTGAGAAAGTTTAGCGAAGCTGAGAAACTCTAACTTGAAGAGTTTGTTGGAGGTTTAATGGTGGTTGACTGAGGAATAAGGCTTGGATGGAAGTTAAATGGTGGTTGACTGAGGGATAAGGCTTGGATGGAAGTTAAATGGTGGTTGACTGAGGGATAAGGCTTGGATGGAAGTTAAATGGTGGTTGCCTGAGGGATAAGGCTTGGATGGAAGTTAAATGGTGGTTGACTGAGGGATAAGGCTTGGATGGAAGTTAAATGGTGGTTGACTGAGGGATAAGGCTTGGATGGAAGTTAAATGGTGGTTGACTGAGGGATAAGGCTTGGATGGAAGTTAAATGGTGGTTGACTGAGGGATAAGGCTTGGATGGAAGTTAAATGATGGATGAATGAGGGATAAGGCTTGGATGGAAGTTAAATGGTGGTTGACTGAGGGATAAGGCTTGGATGGAAGTTAAATGGTGGTTGACTGAGGGATTGAAGATCCTTAATGCATCCTCTCGAGTCTCAACCACCTCCGTGTAATCCTTCCCACGCCCACGCATCCTGCCGTCTTCCTTTCACCGCATCTTCCTCCATTTCATCTTCTTTCATTTCATTCATTTTTTTTCTTTTTTCCTACAATCATTGATTTTTATTGAAATTATCATTAATTGTGTGCGTGAGTGTGTCTTTGTGTGTTTTTTTAAATATTCAGTTCTTTTAAATACTGAATAATTCTGCGACTTTTCGTTCATTTAGTATGAAGAAAAATTGCTAAGAGGGTTGGATGCTGGTGATGACGTGGTTGATGATGATGATGATGATGATGATGATAATAATGATAATGAGGATGATGGTGATGATGATGATGATGATGATGATGATGATGATGATGATGATGATGATGATGATGATGATGATGATGATGATGATGATGATGATGATGATGATGATGATGATGATGATGATGATGATGATGATGATGATGATGATGATGATGATGATGATGATGATGATGATAGTGGAGGGAAGATAGGATTAGAGAGGGCGTCGATAGAGAGGACAAATTGATGCAAGAATCACTCCTATTAAGGCTCTTTCAACAATGGAAAGATGCTGATGATGACAATGCTTGTGATGATGAGAACGACGATGATGGTGTAGAGAATGATGATGATGATGATGATGATATGGTTGATGGTGGTGGTGATGATCATGATGATGATGAAGATGATGATATGGTTGATGGTGGTGGTGATGATCATGATGATAATGAAGATGATGATATGGTTGATGGTGGTGGTGATGATCATGATGATAATCTTTATGAAGATGATGATTATGCTGGTGATTCAGTTGTTGCTGATGTTATTGATAATGAGAATGATGATGAGATGATGATGAAGAAAAAGAAGACGATGACGGTGATGATAAGGATGATGGTGATGATGATGATGACGGGGATGATGATGGTGAAGAGGAACATGGGATTGAAATGTTATGCTTCCTTGTAAGAGTGTTTTAGAGGATGTGTTTTATACATGTGTTTATGTGTGTGCTTGTGTGTTTATGTGTGCTTGTGTGTTTATGTGGTCTTGTGTGTGTTCTTACTCGTAGTGCCGTTCTTTATGTAAATGGTCGGGAAGACCTAATGGACTATGACGTATGTTTATGTGTGTTTGTGAGTGGTGTGTGTGTGTGTTGTGTTTGAGTGTCTATGTGTGTGTATATGAATATGTATTCTCGAAATTTGGAGAAAATAATTGGTTACGATGAACCAAATAAACTTCAAATAAAAACCAAACAAACTTGAGTTTTCAAGGCATCACAGCACACTTCAGAAGGTCATTTGCAACGCCATCGCACCAGAAGCGCCCATTTATCCGTTTTTAAAATCAACGAAGTTTAAATTAAATTTTTAAACGCGCAATATCAATTTTTATTTAGATTAATAAAAAACAGAAAATAATAATATTATAATATAAAAATTCCAGGAATTCAACAAAAATAATAAGTTCTGAGACTTCTAAAGGGAAGATAAAAGGTCGAGTGACGGAGTGACGATGGGAGTTATTTAGTGGATAATTATGAAATGGCGTGAGTGGCATGATTAGCACAGCTGGCCTCCCCCATTCTAGAATGGACCAGTCTGCCTCTCTTGATCACGTGAGAGATGGTGTGATGATGACTGCCCAATTGGTAAATCAAGTGCTCCCATCTGGCGGTGGTAATGATGATAGTAGTGGTGTTGGTGGTGATGTTGCGGATGGTTATAGTGGTGATGTTGGTGGTGGTAACATGTAGTAGTGGTAATAACACTGATCGTACTGATAATAATACCATTCACATGCAATTCGGAAATTCATCTATTCAAACATCAAGCAACACATGCATGCATTCACAACACATTCACAATTCATCCACCATGCATTCACCATGCATCCACCATGCATTCACCATGCATCCACCATGCATCCACCATGCATCCACCATGCATCCACCATGCATCCACCATGCGTCCACCATGCATCCACCATGCATCCACCATGCATCCACCATGCATCCACCATGCATCCACCATGCGTCCACCATGCATCCACCATGCATCCACCATGCATCCACCATGCATCCACCATGCATCCACCATGCATCCACCATGCATTCAGAATGCACCTTGACGCATCGAGAATCAGCACATCTCCCAGCTTTGCCTCCTCCAGCGAGCCTGGCATGTGACAGGTGATTGCTTAAAAAGTTGCGTAAGAGGAAAGTAGTCGCAAAATGGATACACACTTTGAAATTAAATAAAGTCGCTTGCGAAGAATTATAGGATATAAAGGTAGAATTAAATTTAATTAAAATGATTAAAATAATATAAACAACAACTTACAAATTGAAATTAACAATTAATTTATAATAAATAACTCTTTTTCAAAAAGAGAATCTTTTTTTCTTTCGATTTCTCTATTAACTCTTGAATTTCTTCCAAAATTATCATTCGGGGATATTCGAATAATCATTGTCTATCTCTAACTTTTAGGCAAATTTTTCTAAAAATAAAACAAACTCATCGCTCATCAATTTTTCCTTCTCCTCCATTTTCATCCACCCCTCCACGCCACCACCACCACCAGCACCAGCACCAGCATACCACAGTCATGGGATCGTTTGAGAGAGGCAGCGGCGTTGATGGTCGCTGCTGCGAGGACTTCAGGCATGCTGAGGTGCAGTTGGATGCATGCCAGGTGCATCACTACAGGCTGGTGATTGGTTGGTTTGGGTAGTTTGCTGGGTGGTGGGTGGGTTAGATGGTTGGGTGGTTTGGTTGATGAATGGTTGGGTTAAATGGGATGGTTTGATGGGTGGGTTGAACGTGGTTGGATCAATGGGGCTAGGTTTTTAGTGGTGGTGAAGAATGGGTGCAGGGTTTGTGATTGTGGAAAACTAATTCTTAAATAGAGTATTGCTTTCCCCTCGCATCCTATCCTGTATATAGGCTATACATCATTCAAAACTCTCCGAAAGAATTGCCAAGCAAAAAGATGCTAGTAATATCGGCGAATCATGAGTTATGACGGGCTGATGTGGCCACTTCACAGACCCTTTTATAACCCTAAGCCAGGCGCCATTACGGCCCGAGTGACTTGAATAATGTAACAGAGATGATAAAGCTCAATTGTCGCACTGACAAATCTTTGAATAATTCAGTGCGTTGGTTTTGTAAGAGGCGAACATAGCTACAGTTTAAAAGCAGCTGATTTTATAATGTAAAATGCAAGTTTTAGTTTTTTTGTTAGTTAGTGGAAGTCGTAGAAGTAGGCACAAACCATAGCGAAGCAGTGAGCATTGGGGTTGAAGTCACTGCCCAAGGCGACAGCAACTCCCGCTTCTACCATCTTCCTGGCGGGTGGAGGCCTCAGTCTGAGCAGGTGGGCAGTGGTGGGCAGCAGAGTGGCGATGCAGTGGTGGGCGGCCATCAGTCGAATGCCCTCGTTGCTGATCTCCTCCAGGTGGCTCATCGCTGTCGCCTTCAATAGAGCACCCATCTGGTGATGGTGGTGGATGAGGGGGGAGGGTGAAGTGAAAACAAAAATGCGCATACACACACACACGCACACACACGCACACACACACACACACACACACACACACACACACACACACACACACACTCACACACACACACACACACACACACACACACACACACTCACACACACACAAACACACACATACACACACACACACACACACAAACACACACACACTCACACACCTCGGCAGAGTGCAAAAGACTCAGTTCTTCTGCGTGAAAGTTCACATTTAATCCAATGGCGATTCCCGCTTCTAGAATCTTCTTCGTCTGCTCTACGTTGTAAACTCCTTTCTCGCAAAATACATCGATGTTGTGCACAGTGACTTCTCCAGACCGCATCAACCTCAGAATCTCAGGCAGTTGTATGTTGATGATGTCTTGTGTTGCTTCTTCTGATGTCTTGCCTCTATGGTGGTTTTGGTGATCATGGTGGTTTATGTGGTTGTGGTTTTAATGCTGATGGTTTATTTTGTGAAAATGAATTTAAAATATACAAGTACAAAATTTCTTCGTTCTTTTTCATTTCCTCCTCTCCCACCACACTCCTACACACTCAGGCAAGGCGTGGGCTGCGCAGTAAGTGACGGAGAGATCGATGTGCACCTCAGGGTCGTCGATGGCTCTCTGGATGACCTTAAGCATCTTGACCTCGGTCTCAAGGTCAAGGCCGTAGCCTGTCTTCACTTCTGCCAGAGTTGTACCCGCTTGCAGCATCTTGCAGAGGTAGTCTTTGAAGTTGTCGTAGAGGTCAGCCTCACTCGCCTGGTTTTGTAATTGACTTGATCATGGAATTCTAGATAGGTTAGTTCTAAGCATCCATGGTCGAATAGGTAGTTTGTGTTGGTGGTAAGGAGGGTTTGAGAAGAAAGGGATGGTGCTTGGCTAGAGAGGTAATGGAAAATCAGAGTATTAAATTATGCCTTTCAATCGATTTATAAGCGTCAATGAGATTACTATTAAATATATTATTATGATTATTACTCATATAAGTTATTATTATTATTATTATTGTGGAAGACACCTGTCTGACGTGACGCACGGTGAAGTAGATGCCACCTCCAGCCTTGTGCACGTCCAAGTAGGTGGCTCCGGCCAACTGGTGTGGCAAAGGAAGGCAGGTGTGAGTTTTTGAGAGTCGAAAAATTAAAGATTGAGTTTGAGGTTGAGATTAGAACTGCATTTGTATTTTTTACATTCTCATCATCAGTATCATTGGCATCTTATCGCCACCGTCATCATCATTCGCATCATTATCATCCTCATCATCAGCACCTTCATAGCAAACTCATGCACCCTGTCTCCAGCCCACACAGCGTGCGTGTGTCCATCAACCAATCCTAGAAAAGTTTTTTTCAAAGATTAATTTAATTATTTAAATATAAATTTAATCTTTAAATTTTTTTTTCGTTTTTTTGTATTTATTAGTTTTTAATTTTAATAAGTTTTTTCCTTCCAAGAACGGTAACGGCGTTTTCAAAAATAGTTGAAAACTTCTTTAAAAAATACTTTTTTGGTGTTTTAACGGGACGGGTTTTGGACCCGTTGCTCTTCGAACTTTTAATCTATTTCCTAACTAAATCTCCACTAATCTACCCATCTAAACCCCTCGCCACAATCGAACCTCGAATCTTAAAGTATCCAATACATAGAACTTGTTTCGTTGAGCAATTTAATTAAAAACCTACTGAACTTTCTTCCAGCCTTCTTTCCCTCCACCCACCCACTCACCTGGCAGCAGAACTTTTCCAGTAGCGTCAATCACAACCTCAGCTTTCCTCCCTTCCATCCACTTCTCCACTTCTTCATCTTTTCCTATTTTCGTTATATAGCCTTCCCTACGGATTTAGAAGAGAAGAAAGTTGTTGTGCGCTAGAAACATCTGTAGCGAAAACAAAATTCGTTTCTAAATTCACAATTTCTTCCCCATAAAATAATTTCCCATCTCAAAACTACTAACTTGTCCACGAGGAGACTATAGCCCCTTCCAGAACCATCATCATCAGCATCTCTCTCCAGGACTTCGACTCTGCCCTGTTCTGACGCCGTCATGAACAACTGCCTCTGAGACGTCACCTGCACCAGCTGCTTGGCGCCCTTGACGAGAAGTCGGTAGGTGGATGGATTTGACATTTAGCTCCCTGCGGGGTTGGGTGGGTGTTTGAGTAGTGAAGTGAGAAGTGAATGAATGACGCGTGAAATAGATGAAGGAAGGGAAGTGGGGAATGTGGGCTGAATGGAGGCTTGATCGTAAGTGGGGATATTCTGATACGTCGATCTTTTGTAGGTTTATGAAATAAACTTTATTCATAATTATTGCTTTTAAAATGATTAATAAAGGAAAATCAAATGTTAAAATCAGTTTGAAGTTATAATAATTCATTTTTTAATTCATCAGCTAATTTAAAATCCGAAATTATTAAATTTATAACAAATACCTTTTTCAGAATGTCACTTTGAATGCATCTTTCAACGGATATCTTCTAAAGTTTAAGCTTGTCACTCTTAACCTTTGAACTTTGTTACTCTGCTTTTCATTGAATTTTAAAACTATTTTAATTTAGTTTAAATGATTCATTTATTTCTAGGTCTTTTTAGTCTTTCTTACTTCATACTGAAGTTCACAGGGACCCACTTTGTCAAATTATATTTTTTATTTTCGCCAGAGTTGATTTTCGTTTTTAAGCTCCTTTGCACTAATTTAAAGGACACTTCAACTTCAAGTAATAAAGCTTTATGGTCCTATGAAGTTCTTATGTCACTATTTTTATATAAATAGTTTTTAATTTTAATTTTTGTTAAACAAATTGTTATAAATAAAAATTTTAATGACAGATTACGGAACAATGAATCAGACAGGTAGGATTTGTAAATTTATGATTCCAAACGAATGATCAAAAATATATAATTTATTATATTTATAAAATCAAAACAATCAATAAAAATAACTTTAAAGTTATTTCCAAATTAATAAATTTACATTTTGCAAATTGATCAAAACTTGCACAACTGATCTATTAATCTTCAACAAAATAGCAGGATGGAATGCTCCAAGCTACCCTCCCCAGGAAAACCAACCCTTTCTTCCCCAGGGAAACCAACCCTTTCCTCCCCAGGGAAACCAAGCCTTTCCTCCCCAACAAGGGGGTCAAGCCTACCCACCCCAACAGGGAGGTCAAGCCTACCCACCCCAACAGGGAGGTCAAGCATATCCACCCCAAGCACCTTATGCACAACCCTATCCTCCAAACCCACAAGCATTTCCTGCCAAAGCCGCCTCTCCCTTCCAGGCACAAGGGACTGCCATGACAGGACAACCTCCTTCTGGCGCATATCCCTCTGCTCCTGTCATCGATAAACTCCCTGATGGAGGTTTTGATGATAATAAATAAATAAATAAAAATAAAATTAATAGTAATAATATTAATAGTAATAATATTAATAGTAATAATATTAATAGTAATAAAATTAATAGTAATAATATTAATAATAATATCATTAATAATAATAATATCAATAATAATAATAATGATGATACTGCTAACAATATTAATACCTATAATTCACATTAATTATAATTTTAAAATAATTAAATTTAATCACAAAAACTACCCTTCCAATAATCCAATCTATTCATCCGAAGCCATCTGAACATCCACAAACCATACCACAGTGAACATAGACATGCTACCATTGCAGCCTGATCCGAACCAGCCATTCTCACCATCCAAACCCCTCGATCCCATCCCAGGATATCAGGGAATCGGCTTCAATGACAGTCAGCCTATTGATCTTGCTAATACTGCTTAACCACCCTTTAACTTAAAGTTTAATTCTTTTTTTCTTCAGTCATGTTTTGTTTTTTTTCCAGTCTTTTAGGTGTTCTTTGAGTTCATCTTTAATTTGAAATTCAAATTTTGAATGCTCTTGAATTTGAGGAAAGAGAGCTATAGAAATTTATTTTATTGGTTGATTGAACGCGTTCATCATTTTTGATTGATCTTTTAGTTTTAGTTTTTGGTTTTTGCAAAGCTATCATCTTGAAACTAAATTTATTTCTACATTTAATTATTTATTTTCCCATTCTTCTTTCTATCTTTTCCCCACTTTTACATCATCAATATTCACTTTTACCATTTCTTGAAGCCATCTTCCCATCCCATTACTTTTCTCCACCAGATCCCATCAACCCCCCTCCACCAATCAATGATCCTGGCAAATACTTTCCTAAGGACCGACCTGACCTCAAAGGGTTGGTTTTGTCTTATATAATCTTTACCACCAGCATCATCACCACCAATACCACCATCATCATCACCACCAATACCACCATCATTACCATCACCCCCATCATCACCACCACCATCATCATCACCACCACCATCATCATCATCATCATCATCAGGACATCAGTGATTACAGAGACGGAGGCAAAGGCGGCCTTAGTGGAATTGAGCAAGAAGCATTGCTGCTGGGGAAACAGGGCTGCTGCCAATATGACCGTGCAAGATTTGAAGTCATCCAGTGCTTACCAGGTGCATGCATGCATGCATGGATGGGTGTGTTGAGGGATGGATGGATGCATGGATAGATGCATGTGTTGAGGGATGGATGGATGTGGATAGAAAGATGGATTCATCATACATGGAGGGATCAAAGATTAATGAATTACTGAATGAATAAGTAATAAAATTTATAAATGATTAAATATAATTTAATAATTCTCAAAGAAATCATTTAATAAATGAACCAGGAATGAATGAATTAATTAAGGAATCTTTTAATGAATAAAGGAATGAATGAATGAATGACAGTACTGTCTGGAGACCTTTTGCGAGATGAGGTCAACAGCCTGGGCCAAAGTTCCTTACACTGGTTAGTTCGGTAGTTCAAATTTTTTAGTAGTATTAATTTGTCATTAATTCATTAAATCAAATCCAGCCATCAAATCAAATTTTGCAACCGCTGCATGCCCCTTCTCCACCCAACCAATCAGGTCAAACACCATTCCACCCACAAACCAATGATTTAAACCCACTCGCCCACCAACCATTCCAACCCACTTTCCTCACCCACCCAACCAACAATTTCTACCCAACCAACCATTTCAAACCATCTCTCCACCCTTCTCACCCAAACCACTATTCCAGCCATTCCCAATCTCATCCACCCATTCCCAAACAGGCCAAATGCTGGACGGCCCGCATAATGGACCAGCACCACAACCATGGGACATGCCAGCGCAATGCCCAGCCCTCTTCAGGACCGAACGACAAGTCATCGAGGTGCCCCATACTGCCTCGGCCAGGGTGGGTGGGTTTGAGGGGGGGGGGGGGTTTGGAGGGGGTGGGTTTGGAAGGGGGGGTTTGGAGGGGGTGGGTTTGAGGGGGGGGTTTGAGGGGAGGTGGAGGGTTTGGAAGGAGGGGTTTGGAGGGGGTGGGTTTGAGGGGTTGGTTTGGAAGGGGGGGTTTGAGGGGGGGTTTGGAAGGGGGGGTTTGGAGGGGGTGGGTTTGAGAGGGTGGTTTGAGGGGGGGGTGGGTTTGGAAGGGGGGTTTAAGGGGGGGGGGTTTGGAAGGGGGGGTTTGGAGGGGGGATGGATGGAGAGGTTTGGAAGGGCTTGGAAGATGAGAGGGGGGGAGGGGTGGTTTGAAGAATGGGAAGGTTGAAAGATGGCTGGGTGTGAATGGTGGATAGTGGTGTATTAAGGTATCTTCAAATAAAACGTACACATAACAACACACACACACACACTCACACACACACACACACACACACACACACACACACACACACACACACACACACACAGCCTTGTGAGTACTGCCAGGCATACGGGTGGACTCGTTGCACTATGTGCATGGGCAGAGGCAAGGTGAGATGTCCTTCTAGTTATTGCTTTTGTATTTCTGTGTATTTCATTATATTACTATGTATTTCTGTGTATTTCATTGTATTACTATGTATTTCTGTGTATTTCATTATATTACTATGTATTTCTGTGTATTTCATTATATTACTATGTATTTCTGTGTATATCATTATACTACTATGTATTTCTGTGTATTTCATTATATTACTATGTATTTCTGTGTATTTCATTATATTACTATGTATTTCTGTGTATTTCATTATATTACTATGTATTTCTGTGTATTTTATTATATTACTATGTAGTTCTGTGTATATCATTATACTACTATGTATTTCTGTGTGTTTCATTATATTACTATGTATTTCTGTGTATTTCATTATATTACTATGTATTTCTGTGTATTTCATTATATTACTATGTATTTCTGTGTATTTCATTATATTACTATGTATTTCTGTGTATTTCATTATATTACTATGTATTTCTGTGTATTTCATTATATTACTATGTATTTCTGTGTATTTCATTATATTACTATGTATTTCTGTGTATTTCATTATATTACTATGTATTTCTGTGTATTTCTTTATATTACTATGTATTTCTGTGTGTTTCATTATATTACTATGTATTTCTGTGTATTTCATTATATTACTATGTATTTCTGTGTATTTCATTATATTACTATGTATTTCTGTGTATTTCATTATATTACTATGTATTTCTGTGTATTTCATTATATTACTATGTATTTCTGTGTATTTCATTATATTACTATGTATTTCTGTGTATTTCATTATATTACTATGTATTTCTGTGTATTTCATAATATTACCATGTATTGCTGCTTTATAGTTTTATGCTAGCTTATTTATCAACATTAATATTATTTTTGTTTTGATATTACTATCATCATCATCACCACCACCATCATCATCATTCCAGAGGAACTGTACCTCGTGCAACGGCTCTGGCAGGAGATTCAGCGATGACCAGTGCGTTTTCTGTCACGGCAGCGGCACTGATAGGTGGGTTGGCGGTGAGGCTCGATGGGTTTTTGAGTGGTGGATGGTGATTTTTGAATGGAAGGATGGGTGTGGGTTGTTTGAATGGGTTGGGGAGTAGTTGAATTCGTGGTGGTAGCATGAATGAGGGTTATAGGCATAGCAGGGATTAAAGACGGGGGATGTGGGGTGAAGGTCAGTGATGTAGTGATAGACGGTTGATGGATGACTAGTGGAGTTTAAAATGTGAGTTCTGTCATGATGAAAGCGTCTTCATTACATACTACAGGTGTTTGACGTGCCATGGCAACGGGAGAATTAAGGTGGTGTTTGCTTTAAGTGTTGATTTTAAATATTTATATTAGTTAAACTTATACTACTACTACTACTACTACTACTACTACTACTACTACTACTACTACTACTACTACTACTACTACTACTACTACTACTACCACTACTATCACTACTACCACTACTACTACTACTACTACTACTACTACTACTACTACTACTACTACTACTACTACTACTACTACTACTACTACTACTACTACTACTACTACTACTACTATAAATAATCATTCTTATTCTTCTTTGTATTATGATATAGTGCAAGGTGTGTCAAGGTCACAGGAACCTGAAGTGGTTTATTCAACTCACGATTGACTGGTTCGAAATAGTATTACATATATTAACTTATTGTTTCCATTGTTCTCAAATCATCATAAAAACCAACATATCGTCTCCAACACACCACACATCCTACCACAAATCCACCCATCCAACGACTCAGCACACCTACCCACCACACAAAACCCCCCCAACTACACCCACCCACCCACCCACCACACAAAAAAGCACTCACCTACCAACACCACAACCCTCTCCCTCCAAAAACCCTCACCCCCACCAAGCCACCATAACCTCCATCACCGCAGGATCAACCACAGCAGCGACCACATCGCCGACAGCACAGACCTGCCCGACGAGATGCTCAGGCAGGTGAGAGGAGACATCGCCATGCAGGAGGAGAATGTGCAGGTGGTGCTGATGATGATGCCGGTGGTGGTGATGATGATGTTGGTGGTGGTAGTGATGATGATGATAATAGTGCTGGTGGTTTTGGGGGTGTAGGTGGTGGTGATGATGGAGAGGATTGGAAATTAATGAATAGGAAAATTAAATTCAAGAAAAAACAAAATTATTAATAATAATATTATTAATAAACTAATCGATTTACAACCTCAGGTGTTTCCGGTGACGAATTGTCCAGTGGTCTCGGTGAACCAGGCCTCGAGCACCCTCATCAACCAGCACTCCACTGCCTTCCCTAGCGAGAGGAGGATCAAGCAGGTGTGTGGAAGGGGAGGAAGGTGTGAAAGGAGAGGGGAGGGAGGGAGGGGGTGCGATGGGTGTGTGGATGAGTAGGGGATGTATAGGATGGGGGGGGACGAAATGTGAATATTGTGGTGTGAATGGCATGACTGATTGGTGGTGCTGGAGTGGGTAGTGTAGCAATCATCTCCTCAACAACCATCACTATCCTCTTTCCACCTTCATCCTTTTCTCTCCTTTCATCCCTCCTCCTCTTATACCGTTTCCCATTTCTTTCATCCCTCTTTCTCTCTCCACAGAGACAGACCATCAGGGTGATACCAGTGACTCAGGCGACGGGCAATTACAAGGGCAACAAGTTCACATTCTTTGTCTATGGTCTCGAGAAGGTGACTCATATATAATAATAATAATTATTATTTTTATAATTATATTAATAATAGTAATAATAATTATTATAATTATTATAATAATAGATCGATAGTTGTTGTAGTAGTAGTAGTAGTAGTAGTAGTAGTAGTAGTAGTAGTAGTAGTAGTAGTAGTAGTAGTAGTAGTAGGGCTGGTGGTGGTATTAGTAGTAGTAGTCATAGTCATGGGATTAGTAGTAATAATAACAATACTACTATTAAAAGGTGGCTTATACCGATCAGTACCCTCTCACTAAATGCTGTGGCTGTACCGTGATGTGATTGATGCACTGGTTGTGGTTGGCGTGGGGTGGTTGGCATGGTGTGGTTGGCATGGTGTGGATGGCATGGTGTGGTTGGCATGGGGTGGTTGGCATGGTGTGGTTGGCATGGGGTGGTTGGCATGGGGTGGTTGACATGGAGTGGTTGGCACTGGTTGTGGTTGGCATGGGATGGTTGGCATGGGGTGGTTGGCATGGTGTGGTTGGCATAGTGTGGTTGGCATGGGGTGGTTGGCATGGGGTGGTTGGCATGGTGTGGTTGGCATGGGGTGGTTGGCATGGTGTGGTTGGCATGGTGTGGTTGGCATGGGGTGGTTGGTATGGGGTGGTTGGCATGGGGTGGTTGGCATGGTGTGTTTGTGGTGCTTTAATAGTTTTTAGTATATGTTTTAAAAGGGCTCTTTCAATTGTTTTAGGATGCAGAGCATTGGTATCATTTGTTTGGTTCTAATTTGATGCATCATCCTAGTCATCATTAGCATTTTCATCATCTTCTTCACCACTATCATCATTAGCGTTTTCATCATCATCATCATCAGCATTTTCATCATCATCAGCATCTTCATCATCATCATTAGCATTTTCATCATCATCATCATTAGCATTTTCATCAGCATCATCATCATCAGCATTTCATGTGGGATTGTTTTTGGCATTTTGTTAAGTTGCTTGAGACTGCTTAGAGGTCAAACTGATGACTCATCAAGGGCCAAGATAATTATTAATCAGGTCATAGAGAATGGCCTTTAGTTAGACCTTGTTGTCTACCTCTCTTGCTTAATCATTGCTTGACTTTCTCCTATTTTAAGCTCCGAGTGTTTACCTTCTTTCGTATGCATACATTATTTCGTTTCACCGCTTGCGCACATGTAGTACTCACGCATTCAACACACACACACACACACACACACACACACACACACACACACACACACACACACACACACACACATAAATGCACACACACACACACACACACACACACACGCAAATACGCACTTAAACAAGCACTATCATGTCTGCCATATTTTCAAGAGCTTTCGTGTTCTGCATACAATTGCTTTGTTTGTTTAATGAATCAATATCCGGCTTATTGTAAATAATTATTTTTAAAAAGATTGTAATCTTGCTACAACACTATCCCAATTCTACGCCATTGTGTATTTTAAATGTCTATTTCATGCTTAAGATTTGTCTCTGGGTGAGAATGGCCTTCAAACTATATTCTAATATCATTTAATTTCTATTCTAATAGAATATCCTTTAATTTCTATTCTAATAGAATATCATTTAATTTCTATTCTATTATATATATTTCACCACTCCGAGTTCAGTTTCAGAACTTGATGCAACTTTTAAGGACCTATGTCGTGCTTTTGCACAGCTTTTTAAATGCCCGATCATGATTATGATGATGATCTTCAACTTTTGTTAGGACCAGAAGTGGCCCATTTAAGATCTTTCTACCTACCTTTTCACACAGACAAATGCTCGATTATTGAATGCTTACCTATTATTATAATCACGGACGTTTTCTTACCAGCTTCGATTACGTTTGCTTCTTTTGATCTATATTTTTGGAACCGTTTAATCAACCCTTATAGGCAAGCTTTGGAACCATGTTGCGAATGCATAAAGACGCTATAATTTGAATAATTTTTACTACTTTTCAAATCTTCCTTTTTCTCATCGCACACAAGCGTTATATACAGCACTACGCCAAAGTGCGACATTCAGGGTACGCTTCAGTGAGCATAAAACTGTCCAAAAGCCTTTGCAAACTTTGCGACTATTCTGGAACAATCTTGATTGCGAGATCATTTTAAGGTCGATCATTTCTGTCATTTGATCATTTCATCGATAGTTAGTCTTTTTGGTCAAGTAAATCGTGGCTTTATTTTTTTACCCTTTAATGAATTACTTCGTACATTTATATTAAATTAGTGACTTTTAATAAATTATTGATAATCATAATGACCCGTTAAATTAATGATATTCTTTAAATTAATAACTAAATGTCTAAATAATCAGTTAATATTCAACAAAACTCTCAATCGTCGATGTCTGAGATTTCAATCAATTCCTCCACCTCCTCTTCCTCCTCCTCCTCTTCATCATCATCATCATCTTCTTCATACTTTTGGTCCTGCATGGATGGATGCTTGTCATCAAAACCACCCTTCTTATCACCACCAACGCTACTTGAGGCATCATTATCATCACTCACATCCTCATCTTCTTCTTCTTTATCAGATCTTTTGTGCTTTTTGAAGCTGTTCTTGGGGATGCTAGTTGCATCTTCGAAATTATTATTATTATTATTATTATTATCATTCCAACTACTATTACTATTACCTTCATTCTTATCGTTACTATTGCTACTGTACTCGCTAATGACGTTAATATTGCCTTTTTTATTATTATTTTTGTTGTTGGTATTGTTGTTTATATTGTTGATGCTATTGTTGCTGTCTTCGGATGAGATGGTCAGGCAGGCATCCAGTTTGAACCTTTTATTTTCCCGCCTCTGCCTCCTCTTCTCCCGCAACTTCATTCCTCCCTCTCCCTCCTCCTTCTCTCCATCTTCTCTCTCTTGCGATGATTCTCTGTAGGCGTCGTTAATAATAATTATAGTGATGATGATAATAATAATAATTTAAACAATGATAATAATAATTTAAACAATGATAATAATAATTTTAATAATGATAATAATAATTTTAACAATGATAATAATAATACTAATAATTTTGACAATGATAAATAATAATGAACATTAATTTAATTAACAAATATTTATACACGTTAATTTATCAGGGATGTGTGAGACTCGAACCCACGATCAAATCCAAAGTCTATAAGCACTTGTCATGCCAAGTTACAATTAATATTATATTATCTCATGCATATTCATTATATAATATACTATGCATATTCAAGATATTTAAATGAGCGCCACATGAATGCACATACGTCACACTGGAATAAGGTCGCTTGACGCATCTTTGCATGAAGTGAGTGGGAGGCTGCAGTGCAGGAGACAAGTTGAACTTCTGTGTGTGTGTGTGTGTGTGTGTGTGTGTGTGTGTGTGTGTGTGTGTGTGTGTGTGTGTGTGTGTGTGTGTATGTGTGTGTGTTGCACCTACTTCTCCATGCAGACGTTCCAAAGAGACGAGCAGAACTGACCAGCTCCTTCGTGCCTGCTCCATCTCTCCATCAAATTTTCCTTCTTCCCTCTTCAGCTAATAAAAGAATCAAGACGAATCAAATCTTGAATAAATATTCTCCTCCTCCTTATCATCATCATCATCACTGAACATCAACGCCATCATTCATTTCTTTTTAATGTAATGAATCACTTAAATATACAAATAAATGACAAAAGAAAGAGAATTGAGAGGAGGCAAAGGGTGGTACCGCTTCGACGGTGACTTGGAGGCACTGCTGTTGCTGCCTCAGCGACTGACTCAGCGCCTCGATCTCGCGAACGCTCTTCTGCAGGTCGCCGATCGCTGCGTTGCGTTCTGGCGTTGTGGTTCAGTGTGTGTTTGAAGGGAATAATAATATTATAAAATATTTATAGAAAAATTAATTAAATAAAACATTTAAAATAAATTTTTTAACATTTACAAAAAAATTAAAATTGATATTTAAACAAAATTAGATATTAAAATGTTCAATTTAGTATACTAAAACAAAAAATACTTCTAAAAAACCGTCCTACAAATTCCTGGCTACCTGTGTAGTACTGGATGAAGGCTGCACTGAAGCCTGGATGACTACTACCCCTCCTGACCCTCGCCTCAGCTGGCACGATGCCAAGTAATTCGGCCTTCCTGAACAGCTGTTTCAGTACGTATGGCGAACTAAGCATTAGACGTGGTACCTTTTCTTCTGGCACTGTGTGAGGGTTTGTTTGTGTGTTGGGCGTTTGTCTGTCTGTGTGTGTGTGTGTGTGTGTGTGCGTGTGTGTGTAAGTGTAAGTGTTTGAGTGTGTTTGTGTCAGTGGTTATGATGGCAACCACCAAAAACCTACGGAATTCCCACCATCAAGTCACCACCGACTAACCCCAGCACGGCTTCCTCGCCTCTCTTGTCTGCTTATGTTTCGCTTGTTGTCTGTTTAGCTTCTTCTCTATGCCCTTCTGCGTGCCGCTCTGTACGAGTGATGAAATGACCGATTAGAGTGTTATAAAGGCAATTCGAGATAGTTCTACACTTACCACTAAACTACCACATAGAAGTTGAAGAAAAAACACAACAACCATCAAAAACCACAAGAACCCCAAAAACAGAAACCACAACAACGAGCCCAACAACGAGCCTAACAACAATCGCATTCCCCAACAACAATCGCATTCCCCAACAACAACGAATAAACCACCCCGAAAACCCTCCTCACCACGACCACAACGACAACAACACCTGCATGAGAGAACGCCGTCGGATGGTGGTGGCTTGCTTGAGTTGCTTGTGCAGCTGCGACCACAACAAGCGCTTCGACTTGTGCCGCTGTCGCTCCACGTGCTGCCTGCAATGCGCGAAGAATGGATCGGCTATCTCCTGATGATGATGATGATGGTGGTGGTGGTGATTGTTGGTGGTGATGGTGATAGTAGTTGGGATGATGATGATGATGATGGTGGTGGTGATAGAAGTTGGGATGATGGTAATTATGATGGTAGTTGGGATGATGATGATGGTAGTTGAGATGATGGTGATGATGATGATGATACAACCTCTTCAGCAGCCGCTTCTGTCAACAAGCCTTCTTTTTGACCACTGTTTGTGTGTATGTGTGTGTGTGTGTGTGTGTGTGTGTGTGTGCATTGTAAGTAACCGCAAAAACCAGCATTTTTACCCCATCATGAGCACCACTTCTATCCCCACCATCACGGAGACACACCGCCACACCCATCAACACCACAACCACCAATCCAACCACCACCACAACCACGACCATGGACACACACAAACACCCACGCCCACCAAACACACATACCACGTGACATGGAAGTGTGTTCGACACATGCCAGCGTCACATGATATGCACACACCACTGCGACTGAAGCGACGATCTTCACATAAGGAGCACTCCTGATGATGATGATGATGATGGCGATGATGATGATGATGTTGGCGATGATGATGATGATGGGGATGATGATGATGGCGATGAAAATGATGATGTTTATTTAATATAGCGCCATGAAAAGAAACTGAGATGTGTGGGTGAGTTTTTGTGTGTTGCCACGTACGTGCGTATCACACAAAAACACACACACACACAAACACAGAAACACACACACATACACACACACACACACACACACACACACACACACACACACACACACACACACACACACACACACACACACACACACACACACACACACACAAATACACACACACAAATACACACACACACACACAAACACACACACAAAAACACACACACACAAACACACACACACACACATACCTTAGCTCCCCATTTAGTGTAGGCCATTTCGAAGAGGGTGATATTACTGAGTTTTTCAACGTCTCCAAATGCCACGCCTGGAATGTACAAGGCGCACACCAGATGCACCCATCTGCCAGGGCGGGTGGAGGATGGGTGATGGGCAGGGGGGTAGGGGGAGGAATGTGGTTTGGGTGGGTTGAGGGTTGATTTAACAGGTAGTTGGCAGAGGAATGAAGAGATTGAATGAAGAATTGGTAAAAGATTGAAAGAATCGAAATGATAGGCAGATGGATGAGTAGACGGACGAAAGGCTAGATGGATTACTAGATTTATGAGTAGACGAATGGAAGTCAAGACAGATGGATGGATGGATGGATGGATGGATAGACAGATGGATGGATGGATGGATGGAAGTCTAAACAGATGGATGGATGAATAGATGGATGAAAGCTGACCTGCCAGTGTCAGTCTCCTTGAAGAGACCTCCCCTGTTCGGACACAACTCGCAATGCTGCGTGGTGGTTAATTTGTTCGTCATCATCATCATCACCAAGTCATCATCATCACCAAGTCATCATCATCATTATGAGGACACCACCATCAAATCATCCCCAACCCCTCCTCCAGCCAAAAGCATCAGCACCACACACACACACACACACACACACACACACACACACACACACACACACACACACACACACACACACACACACACACACACACACACACACACACACATACAGGCTTGACTCCCGCTTTGCACGCGTCACAGAACCACGGCTCCATCGAGGAGGAGGAGTCAGAACTGCTGACCGACTGACTGTCAGACACGCCCATGCATCCTGCCATGATGGTGTTGATGATGGTGTTGATGATGATGATGGTGATGATGATGATAATAATGATGATGACCAAATTTGCAACTACTACACTCCTCCATTTGTAAGGAAGATAATAAAACCCACTAGTAATACTACTATCATCTCGCATGATGATAATGATCACCAAACTACTATTATCATCTCTCATTCGGCGAGCGGGTTGGCTTAGATGGTAAATTTATTGGACTTAAAGGTCGCCAGTTCGAATCCCTGTTCAGCCAACCGTGAGTATCAATGATACACTAGGTATATGATAGCCTATCATATACCTAGTGAATATGATGCGGTTTTTCACGAATTATGTAGTGTGAGTGGCGCCTCAGTTGCGTGCCTTGGCGCATTATTATTTTTTTATTAGTATCATGATGATAATGACCACCAAAACTACTATTAACATCTCTCATAATGATGATGAGCATCATCACCAAAACTACTACTCGATATAAAAGAAGCCACCAGCACCTTCATGCACGGTGATGAAGCACCCGTCACACTCGATGATCTCATTTGATTGGCTGTTACAATCGTCCAAGCAGACGCTGCATATGAGCACCTTTGAGGGTAGGCTCTCCTGTGATTGGAGAAGAGGGAAGAGGGGGGAGGAGCATTTGGATTATAAAAAAAAGGGAAAGGGGGTGTGGACTATGGAAAAAATGGAAGAGTTAAGTGGGGAAAATTTAGGTTTAAGATTTGTTTTGGATTATTTCATCTTTAAATTTGTCTTGATGAAAGAATGATGTACCTTCACATTAACTGAAGGCTTGGCAGTCGACTTGTTTTCAATGTTATCTTTCTCACCCTTTGTGCAAGCTTCATTGGTTTCTTCATTATCATCATTTTTTTCATTCTCATCATCTTCATCATCATCACCATCTTCATCGCTTGAACTTGAATTTGAACCACCTGGAACAGCAATTTTTATGTTTTTAATATTGACAGTAATAATCAAATAAAAAATTAATTTAAGACCCAAATAAACAACTAATAATTTAATTTTGCAAATAAATTAACTTGAGGAATTATTGTCACTGCTGGCAGCATTCTTGCCACTGCCACTGCCTCCATCATCATCTTCAGGGTCGAGTTTGAAGTCACTGTCATCAGAGCTTTCTCCGAGTGCTGCAAAGTCGAGTTGTAATAGATGCGGCTTTACCAGCTTCACTTGCCTCTTGTGAGGATCTCGTCTAGCTGAATGAATTTAAATATTTGTATTATTTAACATATTTAAAACCTCAATGGATTTGATGGTATATAAATCATTGGGTGTGGTAAAATATTGTGGTGTGTTTTATGTAGTTTAAAGTGGTTACTAAGTGGTAGGGTAAATGTTTAGAATGGTGTGGTGGTGTAAAGATGTGATATGCCATATTATAAAGCTATGACACAAATCAGTTCATACACTGGGTCCCACTGGGACTAGGACCACAAAAAATTTAAGTTCATATTTTTTGCTAAGCTTTTTTTTTAACTTACTCATTGTTTGATAAAAACATTCAACTTTGGTGAAATGTTTTTCGTCTGTCATTCTTATTATTTAAATTTAAGAAATGTATAACAAATATTCAAAGATATCGGTTAACTACTTTTAAAAAAACATAGAAAACGTAGCACATCATCAAATATCCTGAATAAAAAATATATTTATCAATCCAAAAATTGAACATACAAACATATTAATTGGAATAAACTTTATTACATAAATGTATTCATATTTCTTTTTAAAGAAAACAGAAGCTAATAAATTTTTAATTGAAAGCACTTAATGACTAAAGAAGTGAATCACGATGGTAGTGAGCTGCTTGCTTCATGCATTCCATTGCAACAGCTCTCAGACATTCCAGATGTGGACTTTATTTATGATAGAATATCGCATTAAAATCTTCGTATCAAGACTTTATAATCTAATCTTTTATAACACTTATTAAACCCGATTAAAGGCAAATAATTAATATGAAAAATACTAAAAAATTATTTAGTTAATTAATTAAAGCTATTATTATTTTTCATGAGTTTTTTTAAAATATGTTATATAATTAAATCGCTCATATCCTGTTTCATAACTTCATCTCTGAAGTGAGCGATTGGAAAAACAAAAGATAGCGGGAGGTGTGATTTACGTGATGTTCATTCACGTCTAGAGAACTTTTCACTTCATTAGCTTCTACCTCAGAAGCAATGATGCCTATTGAAACCATTGAGTAGAGATAGCAATAATCGATGAATTGTGTAAATGTATTTTACAAATAGCTCTTATTGAAAAAGAATCATGCCGTTAAAACGGCGTCGTGAAAAGCCAATAAAAAGTAATAATAGACACAATTATTAATTGTTGAATTATGTTTTTAAACCAAATATATGCTTATACAAATATAAATAACCAAACCCCTGGTATGCTTTACAGAGACGGATGCTGGTTTTCTTTATTAACGATTTGAAGCAAGAAATAACAAAAGAATATTTCCTGCTAGATTTACACAACATTCTTGGAGGAATACAAGATGCACAAAGATGGGCACCGTTACAAGATATTGGCGTTGAATACTTTTGTGATGGAATTGTTCTAGAATATTTGATGGTTTGTTGTTGATGCGTGATGGTTTCACTGAATCGTCAGTCTAATGTTTTCAGAATCACTCTGAGGATGCCGAAAACTTTTTTACAATTTTAAATTTTGCATTTTATCAATATTTTTTTTGTTTTACAAGTATACATGCATATATTCATACATTTAAACAATAAAAAACTTGGAACTTAGACATTTGAAAAGACTGTTTTGTTTTTTAGTCTATATCTGTTAGAATATTTTTAAATAATAATACACAAAAACCATGTTCAGAAATTTAAAAAAAGAACATTTTATTTGTATTTACAGCCATAAAAACGAACAAATTTAAGCATACATGCAAACAAACTCAAGCATACACGCGAACATAGTGAACCATATAATGAAACATATACAAAGGTAGATGCAAAGAGGGGATGAATAAAGCTCCCGGAATGCGTTAAGGGCTATAAATACATCGCTTAGAGCAAACCATGAAACCAATCTCCAAACTGCAAAGAAAGAAGGTAACTGGATAGCATAAGGAAGAAGTTGGTAGAGCAAAACTACTAGGCCAAAGGAATACCTCACTGGTTTTAAATCAGTAATTCTTTGTAACTTTTCACAACTTTTCCACACAAAAGTGAGTTATTTGATTTTCGTGTGATAACATCGCAGTGTGTAAAGACAATACAACACAATAACCACAGAACTATGGCGAATCCAGTTGGTGATATGGCTGCCATTAGGTGTAGGGTAAACATGATTTTTTGGTATTTATCTAGCACTATTGAAACAATTTTATTCTAGGACCAAAGTAGCGTTAATATTTTTAATCCGAAAAACTCATTTTATTGATCAACTTAAGCCCTTCTAACATCCAACCACACCATTTTATCCCAAACCTCAACTAGCCACATCATACCCTTCTTCACGACATAGCACATTTAACCAAACTTTACCGCCCTCAACAACACTACACGCCCTTTACAACATCCTAACACGTTCCACAAAACTTTACTACATTTCACCACTCCATACTACACTTCACAGTATCATACGCCACTCCACAACACCATACCACTTCCTGACCAATCCAACCACAGGTGGCGTGGAGGTACGATGCGGAAGGAGAGGCGGAAGTAATCGGATGGTTCAGAGACCTTCTGGGCGAAGAACTGCCGCCAGGAATGAAAGAGATGGAAAACTATCTGAAGAGTGGACAGTCCCTCTTGAAGTATTTATTAAAACTTTATTCATGCGCTTTTTGAACACTCTAAATATAAAATTGGAGACAAAATCAAAAGAATATATCACTCTAAAAAATATTTTTGTAGAGTTTCAAGCGTTGAGAAGAGAATAATTTATTTTTAATGGGTTATCAATCGTTTAAGAAGGATTGTTTCATTTTTAATCATCGTCTGCAGACTGGCAAAGGAGGTACAAAGCAGGACTGCGAATTGTCCAGAAGCGGCGAAGAAGATGAAGATAAAGATTAACACATTGAACGCACCTTTCAAACAAGTTAGTTCACTTTAGAAAAAAATTGTAAAAAAGAATTAAATAAGTTTTTGAAAAAAATGAAACTAAAGAAGCTTTCTTAACGACAATCAGCAGTAACAAGTAATCCAGTAACACTAACAGTTAAAAAGAAGCTCTGAAGCAACGAAATGATAAACCATAATACTGATACAAACTGCTTGCCCAGATGGAAAACATACAAACCTTCTTGACCTTCTGCACGGCATACGGAGTGGCGAAGACAGGTCAGTTTCAGACTGTTGATCTGTATGAAGGTAGGAATATGGCTCAAGTGATCAACTGTGTGCAGCAGTTGGGAAGTGAGGTGAATGGGTGGGTAAGTAGTGGGTACTAAATGAGTGAAGAATTGGTTGGTTAGTTGGTTGGTTGGTTGGTTGGTTGGATGGTTGGTTGGTTTGGTAAGAGGATTTGAAGGGGGGTTTAGTGCGTTTATGGGTTGTTTGGTGGGTGGTTGGATTGATAACTGGTTTCGTGGGTGAATATATGGGAATATTTGGAGAAAAAAAGGCAAAAAAAAAGAGTAGTAAATCTTGAAACTATCCATCATCATCACCACCACCAAAACATCATCATCAGGCGCAACGTCATGGCATGGACGGGCCAACGATAGGCGCGAAACCGACCGAGAAGAATATTCGAGAATTCACGGAAGACCAGCTGAAGGCAGGCGAAAGCATAATTGGTCTGCAGGCGGGCACGAACAAACTGGCTAGCCAATCAGGCATGAGTATCGGTGGAGTCAGACACGTCTCAGACATCAAGGTGATGCGCTAGATTTTTTGAATATGCAAATCTAATGGTTAAGAAATGTAAAAAAGTTTAGCTTTTTCAAGATCTTAGCATTAATAATAGCGATATTATTACTATTTTTTTATTATTATCCAAACTGACATCATCACCGCCACCACCTCTGCCTCCTAGGTGACGAGCATGAGTCAAGAAGCCTCAGGGCACGTGGGTCTGCAGGCGGGCTCCAACAAGTTCGCCACTCAATCTGGCATGAGGATTGGCGGGGTTCGTCACGTGGCAGACATCCGAGCAGACGGATTGTCGAAAGAGAGTCAAGGAAATGTCGGCATGCAAGCTGGCACCAACAAGTTCGCCTCCCAGAGTGGCATGAGTTTCGGAGGAGTGAGGCACGCGGGAGACATCAAGACAGACGACATGTCGAAAGAGAGTCAAGGCACCATTGGATTCCAGGCGGGCACTAACAAGCTGGCGAGTCAGACGGGCATGGTGATGGGAGGCGTCAGGCATGCAGCAGACATCAGAGCCGATGACGCATCGAAGGAAGGACAAGGCATGATCGGTTTGCAAGCCGGCAGCAACAAACACGCAAGTCAATCTGGCATGACATTCGGTGGAGTGAGACACGCTGCCGACATTAGAGCAGACGACATGTCGAAGATGAGCCAAGGAGAAGTCGGCATGCAAGCTGGAACGAACAAGCTTGCCTCCCAGAGTGGCATGAGTTTCGGAGCAGTGAGGCATGGTGGTGATATCAAGACTGACAAAATAGACCAGGCTGGCCAAGGCATCATAAATCTACAGTACGGGTCCACTGATGGAGCCACTCAGTCCGGAATGTCTTTCGGAGCTCGTCGGAATATTAACAAACTGAATTGAAAATGATGCATACTCATAATTTCAAAGAAAATCAAATTTTCCAAAAAGATTAATCATATATTCTTTATACCATTCTATTTTTGATGTTGTCGTAACTTTAAATGCAAGTTAGTATTACCCGTTTATTTTTACTTTGGGTAAATAAAGTTGATTGTTTAGCAATATAAATGGAAGTTTAATATGAAAACCCAATTGCGATATGCGAATAATAAGTTAAAACGTAAATTTAATAAAGTCTATCATGGAAAATTTAAAAAGATTGCTAAAAAGAAGGATACTTTGCACCGCCCGGAAACGAAAAATATCATGAAAAATAAAACAAAAATGAACAAAAGTATCAAATATGCAAAAATAAAAAGCGATGATTTCGTGGTGGTTGGTCAGGGGAGTGAACAAATGCAATTATCTTGTAACCTCCCAATGAAAATAATAGAATTAAATAAAAAAATTGAAAAAAGGCTTAAAATATTGTCTTCTACAACCAACATCACGAGCAAGTCAGACAAAACAGAAACAAATGAAGCGAGGTTCAAGATACTCAGTCCCTACTTGAAGAACACATTGAACAAGGATGATAAGTCCAAATATGTTGCCTACGATGCAGATGACAAGGCATGCATACATTTATGAATATTTTGCATAAAAATCTTAAATCTTCATGTTGGAAAATAATTTGTAGATCATACTCATTAGAACCATGCATAAAGTTATTGTTTTCCATAACACAGGACAAATTGTGGCTTGATTTGGTGAATAAGAGTTACTCAGAAAAATGGTCGGGTGGAGAGTTGAGTGAGGAGATGTTTGAGTGGCTGATCGACCAGTTCGAGAAAGCAAGCAAGTTCCAGCACCAGAGGCTCCAGCCCCCCATCAGAACGTGCAAGTACAAGCTTGAAATTGTCACTAAAGAAAGTGAGAGAGCTAATGGCACTGTTGATGGAGGTGGAAGCTGCTTTTGTTGCATTTGCGGAGATGCAGAAGGTTCATTCGGCAACAAAATTCTCTTCTGCGAGTTGTGCAACATTGCAGTACATCAGGTAAATTGTCAGTAATTCAATCAATTATCTTTCATTCAATTTAATTACCATCAATTTGATTTAATTACCATCAATTGGATTTAATTACCACCAATTCAATTTAATTACCATCAATTTAATTTAAATACCATCAATTTAATTTAAATACCATCAATTTAATTTAATTATCATCAATTTAATCAATTACTATTCAACTCATTCAATTAACATTCAACTCATTAAATTATCAATAAACTCATTAAATTAATTCTCATTAAATCTAATCAATTAATTTTCATTAGGTCCATTCTACCTTAATCACAATTAGGCCAATAAATTGACAACAGACAAAACACAATCGACCACCATCATAAACACACACACACACACACACAGATATATATATATATATATACACAAACACACATGCACACGCACACACAACCGTCCCCCCCTCCCACACATAAACAGGAGTGTTACGGTGTACCTCACATTCCGGAGGGCTCGTGGGTGTGCAGGGCGTGCCACTTGAGTCCCTCGCTGCAGGTGCAGTGTTGCCTCTGTCCGGTGAAGGGGGGTGCCCTGAAACAGACGTACGAGGTGAAGGTCGCCGAGTGGAGTGGTGGTGGTCGTGGTGGCGGTGGAGGAGGAGGCACCATGAAGGGCTGGATGCACAACGAAGGGGGCACGTGGGGCGAGGGCGGTCGCAGGCGCTGGGCTCACATCACGTGCGCGGCGTGGATCCCCGAGGTGCTCTTCGCGAACAACGTCTTCCTCGAACCGGTGGACGACATCGACAAGATAGCGCCGGCTAGGTGGAAGCTGAAGTGCGTGGTGTGTCTGCGTGCGGGAGTGGGCACGTGCGTGCAGTGCCACAAGACCGGCTGCTACAGCGCCTTCCACATCTCATGCGCCGTTCTCACCGGCCTCAAGATGAAGATGGAGCCGCCATCATCACTCTCATCCTCCTCCTCCTCCTCCTCTTCTTCATCATCCCTCATCGACTTGTATCTGAAGAGTTTGTCGATGAGTTCGGTCGACTCGACGTCGTTCAAGAAGCTAGCCTACTGTCCCCTGCACTCCCTGCCCAAGAAGACCACTGCCCCTCTTCTGATAGGTTGGTTGCTTGGTTGTAAGTATATTTGTGTGTGTGTGTGTGTGTGGTGTGTGTGTGTGTGTGGTGTGTGTGTGTGTGTGTGTGTGGGTGTGTGTTTGTGTGTGTGTGTGTGTGTGTGTGTGTGTGTGTGTGTGTGTGTGTGTGTGTGTGTGTGTGTGTGTGTGTGTGTGTGTGTGTGTTTTTTTTTTTTGGTTTCAGAAACCATTTTGTAATTGATCCTTATTTCTTAAAAGCATGATCACATCACCACGAAACATTCTCTATGTATAATAAAACTCTCTCCAAATGGGTAGCCCGTCAAAAAGAGAGAATGAAGCTGGTGAGAGGGATGGTGAGGAGGGGAGAGGCTGAACTCTCCACCAGTTCCTACCCCTCCATCCTACAGCATGAGTCATTTGATTTAAAAGTTTTGTTTGTTTTCAAATAATTTAAAATAACTTTTAAATGTTTGGTGCATTAATTGTGATTGTGTCTAAAGCTTTCATAAGGCCCTTGTTTGAAAGTTGTTCTAGTGTTGTTGCACTGCTGTCGTGGCGAGTGTTGTTGTTGATCTTTTTGTTGCCTCCTTTAGTGTTGTTTTTTCGTTGCATTCTTACTTTTTTTATATATTTTTTCAATATATTTTCAATTGTTCTACGCAGTCTGGAGAAGATCAAAGGAAGCGAAAGATTCAAAGAGTTCCTGAACAGAATGACCAAAAAGCAGGAGAATAAGAAGACATCCAGTCAGAAGAAGGCAGTGATACACAAGAAGACAAGCAAGAAGACACACAACCTCACTGAGGCATGCACAGAAGAGGGTGTAGAGGCAGACTTAGAAGGAGGGAGGCTTGTAGAGGGGAATGTAGAAGGACTAGAAGAAAGAGGAGGAGGAGAAGATGGAAAGAAGGAGGAGGAGGGAGGGGTCTTTGATGTGGTGTGGAGGTACTGGTTGATGAAGAGACTCTTCAATAATGGGGTGCCCCTCATCTCCTACCCCCAGTCCTACTCTGTGCATCCATCCAGTCAGGCTTCTTGTGTCCACGTGAGTGCTTGTGGTTAATTTTGTGGTTGTTGTTGTGTTGCAGGTACTGTTGGTGATTGCATCACTCATTACCTACATTTCGACAACAATAACAACATTTATACATTATCAACAACAACATCATCATTGCCACAACAACATCATCAACCACATCAACATCAACCACATCAACATCAACCACATCAACATCAACAACATTGCCACACAATATCATCAACCACAACAAAGTCATCAACCACATCAACATTACCACAACAACATCATTGGCACAACATCAAAAACATCATTGCCACAACAACAACAACAACATTGCCACAACATCAAAAACAACATTACCACAACAACAACAACATTACCACAACAACAACAACAACATTACCACAACAACAACAACAACATTGCCACAACAACAACAACAACATTACCACAACAACAACAACAACATTACCACAACAACAACAACAACATTGCCACAACAACAACATCAACGACATCAACGACAACAGTTCAAGCAGCCGTCAAGAACGACTGACTCTCCCAAAAAGGGTGCTACCAACAAAATAAAAAAAAATAAAAAAGTCGCTTATAATGGAGGAAAGGAAGAGGAGGAGGAGGAGGAAGAAGATGATGATGATGATGAGGAGGAGGAGGAGGAGGAGGATGGTGGTGTTGATGATGATGCCGCGTTCGTAGAGATGAGGAGGCTGAGACAAGAGTTCGAGAAGGTGAGGTTGCTGAATGAGTTGATCAGGAAGAGGGAGAAGATGAAGAGGAGAGAGGTGAGTGGTGCTTGTGATGATGATGATGATGATGATGAAGGAATAAAAGTAGACGATGATTATGATGACGATTCTGTATATTTGAAAAGTGTTTATATTAATGGGGGATTTTTTGTTTTGCAAATTTAAATTATTTAAATAAATAAATGGAAAAAATAGTATTCTTATTAATTTTATTTTTATTCATTTACATAAACAAATTCTCTCTACCCGGATACAGGTGGAATTGAGGAGGGAGGTGACCATGGGTCTGATGAGGGCTGCTGCAGAGAGGGTGGAGGGAGGGGAAGAAGGGAGGGTAGATGGAGGGAGGGTAGATGGAGGTAGGGTAGATGGAGGTAGGGTGGAGGGAGGGAGGGAGAAAGGAGGGAAGGTTTTGAAGAAGGGGGTGAATAGTAACAAGAGAAAAGAGAGAAGGATGGATAGGCGTAGACTAAGCAGTGGTGCTGGTAATGATGATGATGTTGGTGGTAATAGTGATGATGTAGGTGGGGTGACGCTGGAGGTTGTAGAGGCTGATAATGATGCGACAGCAGTGCATGCTCCAGTCATCCAGCGTAGCAGCAGGAAGCGCAACGAAAAGCCCCTCATGACCACTCCAGCCCCTGCCACCCTCCCTTCGACCCCCACCACACCCCTTGCAACATCATCCATCACTCACCTAACCACCACCACTACTACTACTACTACTACTACTACTTCTAGTACCATCCATTTCACTTCTACTACTACTACTACTACTACTACTACTACTACTACTACTACTACTACTACTACTACTACTACTACTACTACTACTACCACAAACAATAGCCACTATACTTGCACTACCGCCATTCGTACATCATCATCATCATCATCATCATCGCCATCACCATCATCACCAACATCATCGTCATCATCATCGAGTGTTTTCAGCGTACCCAGCATCAGCACCAGCTTCACGAACGCACCACCCATGCAGCCCTCGCATTCCTCCAATAGCCTCCATCACAACCTCAAGCTTCTAGCCGACACTGCAATATCACACAAATGTACCTATTTCGTCGTTGCAGTATTTAATTGCTTTAATATATAATTTTTTTAACTTAATTTATTCAATTAATTTTTATATATACTTATCTTTATTTATTAGTTATAATATATTTCAGTACTTTTCATGAATAATGTATTTTTTTCTTAAACTCATTAGTTATGCATAAACGCACAGCCAATCAAGACTCAGCGAATGAAGCGTCTGCCATCTCGACCACCCAATCACACTCCACTCTTGTATGTGTTTAAAAAAATATATTTACTTGACCTTAATAGTTTTTTGAATTACTATTATCACAACCTTCATCACTATCATAACCACCGCCATCATCATCATCATCATCACCACCATCATCATCACCATCATCATCACCATCAGCCCATTTCTTATGAAGACAAGAGCAGGACTTACGAGCCATGTGATTCGACCACTGATTGGTTGACTGTCGAGGGCGATAATCGAGCTCCGACCAATGAAATCCACTCAATCAGCCATGTGACCCGGAAACGGAAGAAGAATGAATTTGATAGGCTGAGGGAGACGGAAGAGAATGAAGAGGAGGAGGAGGAGGAAGGGAAAGGGGAGGGTGGTGGGGGGTTGGAGAGACAAGAAGGGGGAGGGGAGGGGGCTTTGGAGGTGGGTTCTCTGGTTTGGGCGCCTTGGACAACCAACCTTCTCTACCCTGCTAGAGTGAGCTGTTCATCACATATACTAAAGTATAAAGGGTAAATCATCATGTTTCATTAATTTCTTGATACGATATATTGAAGCATATAACGAGCAAAACACCACTCCGGCACGTACCCACCACCAGCTGGTACAGCTAGAAAGCAGCAACAGCGAGACCACCAACAACAACACCAGCAACAACAGTGGCAACAACAGCAACAACAGTGGCAACACCAGTAGCAACAACAGTAGCAACAACAGTAGCAACAACAGTAGCAACAGCAGTGGCAACAACAGTGGCAACAACAGTAGCAACAACAGTAGCAACAACAGTGGCAACAGTGCCGGTGCCTCCAAACAGAAGAGGAAGTCAGAGAGGGGCAGTAAGGAGTGCCTGGTGCTTTTCTTTGACAGCAGAAAGACCAGGTGCGTCATTGTCGTTGAGGCATTGTGGGTGTTTAGGGTGGCTTGTTCGTTCAAGGATATTTGTGTATTATTTATTGTTTTGCAACTATTTGTATACAAATATATTGTTTTGCAATTATTTGTATACAAATCTATTGTTATGCAATTATTTGTATACAAATATATTGTTTTTGAAGTTTTTGTTTTAAATTAATGATTTAAAAAGTCGCATAAAGGTATTTCAAGCAATGATTATAGCAATCTCCACATGCAGTAGGTGGGTGCCGAGGGACAGGCTGGTGAGGTTGCGAGGTGGCAAGGGGAGTGGTGGTGCTGATGATGATCAGATGTTGAAGGCTGTCACCAATGCAAAGAGTAAGACAGCCGTTCACAAGGCCTACTACAAGGCAATACAGGATTCCTTACCTTGCACTTGATCATGATGATAATGATGATGGAGATGATGTTGATGATGATTATGATAATGTTGATAATGATATTTTTGATGATGATGATGACGGTGTTGTTGATAATTATGTTGTTGTTGATGATGATGATGATGATGTTGATGATGATGATGATGACGGTTTCGACTGTTCAGAACTCAAAGATTTGATCAAGATGATGATGATGATCTTTTGTGTGTTAACGCTTCGAAAACGTTTATTTGAACACAACTTATTTTTATCAACCTTGTTATAATCCGTATGTTTTGAATCGTTAATTGGAATCGTTGCTTTAACTTTATTTTTATTCTTGCGTTATCATCATTGGTTGCAATCAGTTGCTGGAACTCGGAAACTGCTCTGAGACATCATCTTACATTTTGATGATGATGATAATGACGATGATGATGATGATCGAGTTAGTAGTGATAATGATCATGAATGAGGTAGTAGTGATGATGATGATCATGAATGAGGTAGTAGTGATGATGATGGTCATGAATGTGACTTGTATGCCTGCTTAGATCATTGACCTGATTGTATGTCTTCAATCTGTTTTGTATCCTTGACGAAATTGTTATGAGCACAATTCAACACACACGTACACACATACATACACATGCACACGAACACACTAATTAAAAGCTTCTAAAATCTTGACTTTATCAATTTATTTCAGAATTAAAACTATCGACAACATCTATTAGTAGAAGTAAGAATAGTGGTGGTAGTAGTAGTAGTAGTAGTAGTAGTAGAAGTAGTAGTAGTAGTAGTAGTAGTAGTAGTAGTAGTAGTAATAGTAGTAGTAGTAGTAGTAGTAGTAGTAGTAGTAGTAGTAGTAGTAGTAGTGGTTTTAGTAATAGTAGTAGCAGTAGTAGTAGTAGTAGTAGTAGTAGCAGTGGTTGTAGTAATAGTAGTAGCAGTAGTAGTAGTAGTAGTAGTAGTAGCAGTGGTTGTAGTAATAGTAGTAGCAGTAGTAGTAGTGGTTGTATTAGTAGTAGTAGTAGTAAAAATAGTAGTAGTAGCAGGAGTAGTAGTAGTAGTAGTAGTAGTCACTCAAAACAACTCACGATCGGAGCAAAAAACGTCCGCGGTGACCTTGAAGATGGCAGTTTCAATGCGGTCTCTAGTGCTGACTTGAAAGACAACATGTGCTGACCCATTAACGACGCGTTAGTAACTAATAGTAATCTGCCTACAAAATATGCCAAACTAATTTGTATGAATCTATTTGTGGCTGGTTGGCTGGTTGATTGATTGATTATTTTGAGTAGAAAAATAGTTACTGAAAATCATCCTGCGCTACACCAATTCTAGCTTCCAAGCACCACCGGCGTCTACTCAGTTGTGGTTGTATGTATGTGTGCGTGTGTGTGTGTGCACTTATGTGGCTTTGTATCTGTGCGTTTGTGTGCATATATGTGACCATGTATGTGTGCATATATGTGACCATGTATGTGTGCATATATGTGACCATGTATGTGTGCATATATGTGAGCATGTATGTGTGCATATATGTGACCATGTATGTGTGCATGTGCGTGCTTTTATGCACGTGTGCATGTCGCGACGAGGTTGCAATTGCTAGCGAGTAGGAATCTAAAATAAAATACTATAGAGTTGTCGTCCTGATGATCATTCTGGTCGTCGTGATTATGATGATTAATATGGTCGTGATGATGATGATGATTAATATGGTCGTGGTGATGATAATGATGTTCATCGTGGACGTGCTGATGACGATAATTGTTTGCTTGGCTAATGGCAGATTGGGCGCTACCTAATAATAGGTTACTATTCCAAAATATTACTCGTGATCAAGCCATGTAAATGCGAATAACTTTAACGACACGAATAACGATTTGAAGATAAACGATGCCGTTAACGTGGCACCTTAAATGCAATTATCTATAACTGTTATAACCCGTTATACGCTAATTCAATGCCTGAATCGAGAATACTTTCCATGCATTGGAATGGAATGAAAAGTTATTGCTATCGAGGTAAGTGTAAGCAAAACAACACCAATATGGAATGCAAAATGTAAAGATCTGCCCACTAAGAGAGTCCGAATAGTTTCAAAACTGTGACGCCACTACACAGACCAAGGGAGAAAAATGCAGGTTTTATGTTGGGAATGTTGTGAGGAGAAGATTGGAAAGGAAAAATATTCCAAACGTGTCGTTAAATCAAAAATAGGAAGTGACTAGATTCGTTAAGTTATTCTTAAATAGAGTGCTGGTGCTAGATTCCATGCCAAAGCAAATACTTTCAAGTTGCCGAGGAAACAAAATGGAATAAATAAATACACAGCGCCTAATTCGCTTGAAATGTAAAAGGAAATCACTCGAAAACAATTGACAAATCATCGGCAAGCAGTAAATGACAAGCAAGAAGTCACGATAAGGTTCAAAAGTGAACTTAAAAATTACATTAAGAGCTAAGATCGGAAAACACACACAGAGGTGATGACAGCTCAAACGCTACCTAACGTTTAACTGACAACTATTCGCCACTTTAACTCCTCAACCCCACTCATGCATCCTTAAACACCCTCGCCATAACGACACACATACGTCAAACTATCTCTCACCATAAAGATATAACTCCCTCAAGCATTCCTCCTATTCTCAATATTACTACCTCACGATAAAGACATACACGCTCAAACACTCCCTCTTCCTTACGACCATTCGAAGCCTGCTCAATGATAGGGTTTTCTGTTCTTGCAAGGGTCTCTTGTAGAGGGGGGTGGGGAGATGGCTTGCTTCTCGGCCACTGTCTGTGCTGTTGCTTGTCTGTGTGGCGGTGATGAAAGTAGATTTGCGAATTGATGTTCAAAAGCTGCCTAACTGATTTGAGATTTGTAAATCGAAAGAAAGAAAAAACGCAACAACATTCATTCTCTAAACAACACTTCCGCCACCAACCACACAAAAAAAGCATTATAAACTTGCAACAACCACAAAGGACTGACCAAAACTACAAAAATACCGAAAACATCAACTAAAAAATCAATACCAACTACATCAACCCCATCAAAAACAGCAACACCAACAACCAAAACAACCAAAAAACACACTAACATCAACAACAAAACCAACCAACCACCAAAAAACACACTTACATCAACAACAACAACACCAACCAACCACCAAAAAACACACTTACATCAACAACAACAACACCAACCAACCACAACCAACCAACACCAACACGCACTTCAACTCCAGGGCCTCCCGGTCGGCCTTGAGGACTTTCTTCCTCTTCTCGTACACGTAGATGATCAAACAGAGGCCCACAAACTCGAGAACGATGCCCACCAGTGGAACCAGTGGCGCGAACCGGCCTGGTTGGAAAATGAAGTAGAAGTTGGAAGGAAGGAAGGGGGGGTGATTGGATGGTGGGTGAAGAGTTGAAAGGATGGAGTAGAAAAGGTGGGATGGAAAGAATGGTGGAGTGGTGAGATAAAGTGGGCTGTAGGAAAAGGTGGAGTAGATGCGGTAGGAATAAATGGTTTTAGTGCTTGTAGGGGAAGATTAGGTAGAATGGAAGTGAAATGTAGTGCTTAGTCAGTGATTAATCTGAAATAACAAAAACTAATCTAACATTAAAAAACATTTCAACATTATTAAAAAAATAATTATTAGACACTTTGGCGGCACTGACCACGGACTCTGACGAGGATGCTTTCTGAGGTGGAAAGCTGCAGGGAGGCGTTGAAGAGCGAGGTGGCAATGCAAGTGTAGTAGGCCCTGTCGTCGACCCGCACTCCAGCCACCAGAAGGGTGTGGTTGTCCTCCTCGAAGGAAACTCGACCGCCTTCGCTCAAGACGAGTGGGGCACCGTTAGGGTCAGTTGAACGCGCCCACAAGACGCTCGGAGCTGGCCACCCCCACGCCTTGCACTCCACCTTCATGAGCCTGCCCTCTACCGTGTTGTGCGAACGACCCATCGACTTGATCTGAGGGTAGGCTGTGGTGGTGTAGAGGGGTGTAAAAGTCATTGTGGTAGTAGTGGTGGCATTGGTGGTAGGCTGTGGTGGTGTAGAGGGGTGTAGTAGTCATTGTGCTAGTAGTGGTGGCATTGGTGGAAGGCTGTGGTGGTGGTGCAGTGGTAGTAGGCTATGGTGTTAGTAGTAGTTATGAATGTGATAGGTTGTGGTGGTGATGGTAGTGGTGATAGGTTGTGGTGGTGATGGTAGTAATGATAGGTTGTGGTGGTGATGGTAGTAATGATAGGTTGTGGTGGTGATGGTAGTAGTGATAGGTTGTGGTGGTGATGGTAGTAATGATAGGTTGTGGTGGTGATGGTAGTATTGATAGGTTGTGGTGGTGATGGTAGTGGTGATAGGTTGTGGTGGCGATGGTAGTGGTGATAGGTTGTGGGAGGCATTCTGAGTGGAGGAAGGGTGACGAAACGTACAATAGAGGAAGACGGACTGGTTGAAGTGGCGTTCATCGCTCACTAGGAACTGGCAAATGTACTCGCCAACATCGTTTTCGCCTGTTTGTATAGGTAGATGTTAACTTCAGTGAAATTCTCACTAGATTTATATTTTTTTTAATTCAGTTGGAATTTCACTGAAGTTCTAATTTAGGGTTTGTATGCTTGCTTTGAATACATGATGGGATTTTAAACAAGAATCGCAACTAACCAATGTTTCTGACAGTAAGCACCGAATCAGTGGACTCCTCAGCATAGGAAGTGTTCAATAGGAACTTGGCGTACGAATACGTTTTGGTGGTCGTGACAGGAGGAGGAGGGGAAAATAGAAGGGAGGAGTGGAAGGGAGAAAGACTCCTGGCCACCTCGAAGCCGTCCTTGAACCAGATGACGGAGGGTTTGAAGGTCGAGTCGAGCATGGAGCACTGCAGGTCGGTGTGGTTGCCTGCCTGAACGATTGGTCCCGTGATGTTCTGTACTGTAGTGGGGCAAGAATTGAATTATAGGTTTAAGATATCATTTGAAAGTTTAACTCTATAAAAACTTGTGCGAATAGATAATAAGCATAATGCAAGTGCAACTTTGCAGCACGAAGACATCCACGGCGTAAGGAAGGTCTCTGCCATGATGGACTGCACACTTGTACGATCCTGAGTCGGACAGTTGCACATTCTTCTTTGTCAGTCTCAAATGGTTCACGCCATTTCGACGTGCATGTTGCAGAAACCCTGTGTCTGATGAACTTTCTAGAAGTTCGTAGTGGCGAGTGTTGAAGGTCTTGCGCGACCAGTTGACAGTGAAGCCATTATATTGCTGACATAACAAGTCGAGGTCGTCGCCAGCCTTGAGGTATACTGGAGTCACACTTGGATGTGTGATGACAGTTTTGCCTGGAAAATGCATATGCATTAGTAACTAACTAATTACTAGTTTGTATACTCTGATAAGTTATTTTATCAATTACCTTTGGTTAATCCAATTAAGTTTATACAATAACAATAGAGAAAGAACAGACGATACAGCATGATATAAACATATACTTTTTGATGAAAAACCACTTTATTTACATAACGATTTGAATGAATGACATTTAAAGATGAATCCCATAAAGTCTAAGGAAAACATATCCAAAAATATGGATATCATATTTCTCTTGAAAAAAACACATAGAGCCAAATCTAAATTCTTAATGAAATATTGATATTTTCAAATTTTGACTCACCTCCTTTCTTTAAAATTGTTGTAGTTAAAAGTGCATTCATTAACTACCTTTAGTAATAATTTATTACTAAAAGTAAACCTAGGTCTCAGTTCGAATTTCGAGCCATGAGTTTAAAAGGAAGCCTTAAAAGTCTTACAGAAAAAGAATGTTACTTACTAGAAAGACAAAATCAGAATTTAGTTTCCGAATTCAAACAGGAAAAGTTAGAGCAAGAAGCAGCTCGCAATTGGGACATTTTCTATAAAAGGAATTCCACACACTTCTACAAAGACAGACACTGGACTACCAGAGAATTTGAAGAATTGGAACTAAAAAATGTAAGTGAAAAATTTTATTCGTAATTATTTAGATATGAATGATAGAATAATAATATATAAATGATAATTATGATAATTATGAACCCTAGTTAGAAGGCAAAGAGCTGTTAGAAGTGGGATGTGGAGTCGGTAATTTTATGTATCCGCTTCTGGAATCCACAAAAAATGTAAAGTTTCATTGTTGTGATTTTTCAGAGAGAGCTATTCAACTGTTGAAGGTTGGTGCAATACAAAAATACAGCTAAAATGTCATTTTATACAATTTTCAGTAAATAGTCATAAATTATTTTTTTATTATCAAACAACACACAGAGCAATTCATTACATGATGCATCTAGAGTTAATGCATTTGTTTGTGACATAGTAAAAGACAACCTTCTATCCAGCATTCCTTCCCAATCAATTGATATTGTCAGTCTCATTTTCTGCCTTTCTGCTATCCACCCAAACAAAATGAAAGAAGTCATCTCTAATCTACACAATGTAAATTCATTTGATTGATTGCTAACAAAATGTTTTTTTAATTATTTTCTTTCACTAAATGCATTAGAGCAAGCTTAAAGCCTTCAAACTACTCGTAAATTAGGTGGTGAAGGGTGATGGAGTTGTTTTGATGAGGGATTACGCAGTCAACGATCATGCCATGATACGCTTCAAGAGCGGATGCAAGCTAGCAGACCGCTTCTACGTGCGTCAGGACAATACCAGAGCTTACTACTTCAAACTAGGTGTGTTTTGAACAATGAAGTCTCATATTACCTTGTTAAATATATCTTTATAAAATTGTATTTCAAAATTAGTGTAATTCATGTTTTATTTTGATCTAATGTTAAAATAAAATCGTTTTCTAGAGGAGCTTAAAGAACTATTTGAATCTTCTGGATTTAACATCAAGTGTCTGGACTACATCCATAGAGAAACAGTAAATAAAAAAGAAGACATCAGAGTTTCAAGGTCGTTTGTTCAAGGAGTTTTCGTGAAAAATAAGTAAAAGGTGTTTTTTTCAATAAAAAAATAATGCCTCATAAATGGACGAGGTTTCATCGAAAAAAATTTATAAGTCTAATTTTTCATTCTAAAAAATCGCTTTTTATATTTTATTTTTAAGTTAGACATATCTTGTAGTAATTTAACGCTTTTTACTATTGTATGTTGTTAAACTAAGGTAGAATGTGAAAACCCTTTTTAAGCCATGACTATTAGTTTTGTGTAGTTAAGATATTATCGCTAGATTTTTTAAAATGTCTGCTCCACAAGGAATTCCTATTGCCAGTTTGAGCTTGTCTCAACTGTCACAACTTTCTCAACAGCTCGAAGAGGTTTCAGATCGTATGCTGTGATATTTAAGATTTTACATTTTATGTGAGCTTGAATGTTTTAAAAACTACTTTTGATTCTTTGAAAGGATATGAAAATGTTGTCAATGTCTTTGATGAAGCTTGAGGAAATAAAAGATAAATTTATATCGTCTTCTGCTGTTCTCAACGTGTCCAAGCCTGTCAACAAGGAAATCCTAGTGCCTCTGAACAGCTCTGTAAGGCTGATATTTTTAATAATCCTTCATTCTTAATTAATTTACAATTTTCAAGCCTTTTAGTCATAAAAATCTAGTGATATGCTTTTGATCATGGGTCTAAACCCTGAGAATATAGTGCATGTAGAAAAAAAAGTTATTTAGCCTTTAAAATAAATAGTTGACTTTTTTTACATCGAAAAATATTTTTAAAACTTCAAAGTATATTTTTGCAGATATATGTACCAGGTTTTCTAACAAATACTGATAAGGCTCTTGTTGAAATTGGAACTGGTTATTATGTTGACATGGTAATCTTAATCTCTACTCTGCATCTTTTTTAAACCTTCATTAAATTTTATAAACTGATATTTTAGAAAAAATGCAATTAATTTAAATAAATAAAATTCTTTAAAAATTGGATATTTTAAAATTCTCATAACCCACCCATACTGAAATAAACAAACTACCACTCATACAAGGACGTTGAAAAGGCAAAGGAATACCTGAAGAGGAGGGTGGACTACATGACTGAGCAGACGACAATGCTCCGTGGCGTCTTGGAGCAGAAGAACCAAACTAAAGAAGGTTTAACTAAACAACCAATTACCCATCAATTTTTGATAACATCATAACTATTGAAAATTTCTGTTACACTTAACGATAAAAAGACTATTATACAAAAGTTTTTCCCTGAAATATCATTGCTGTACATTTCAATTGCCAAACCACCATAAATGACATGCCATTTCAGTGATCAACGATGTCATCCAGACGAATATTCAGACGCAAGTGGAAGCGAAAAAGAAACAAGGATGATTATGATGATGATGGTATCCATCTCGTTTTTATTGCTTTCATATTCATTGTTATTTGCTAATAAAGTTTATGATATAAATCCACACAAGATGTTAATTAAGGTCCAGTAGTTTGTATAAAGATTTCAACAAATCTTTAGGTTCATTAAAAATCTGATACAGACAAATTATGAATAAAGTATAAAATTAAATTTTATCATTTATTGATTTATTAATAATTCAAAAACTGTTTGTTAATATATGAACAATGAAGATAAAGTCAAACAAGTTTACGCATGCTCTGATGATGATGATGGATGTAATGATTATGATAGTTATGATGATGGTTGTGGTTATGATTATAATATATGTGGTGGTGATGATGATTATTATTAAATGGAGCCGCCTGTCTGCTCCTGATACACTTCAATAATATCTTCATCTGCCATGCCCATCTGTGAGGTTGGTGCAAGGTGAGTGAATGGTCAATGGTAGAGTATATATTCAATAGAATGTATCTAAAAAAATTGATGCAAAAATATGGGTGTTTTAAAAGTGGATTCAAATTTGCAAAAATCATGAGTGAATTTTATGAAACAAGCCTTCCCTCACAAATATAAAAAGTAATGTTAGTTGGGGAAGATGATAAATGAAACAATGAGAGATGGTGATGATGATGAATAAAATGTTGATGATGGGTGATGATGATGATGATCTAACCCCCTTGGGAGTTTCATCATCATTGATTCGTTTGCCATCAAACAGAAACCTTAGGTAGCCTATGGGAATGCCCTGGAAAAAGAAGAATGAAAATGGAATAAATATGAATCTATATTATAATTGAGTTTGAAATTAAGCTTTCAAAAACTATTTCTTTTAGTAAAACTACGTATTAAGTGATACCTGTCGTTCAGAATAGGATTTTTTTAACTTCCCCATCTTAGTGGTCATTTTCACTTTGAAGTGCACTTCACTTTGATCCTTTAGTGAGATCAACACTGTAAATCACTAATCAGAATAATTAATAATAGTATATTTTATGTAAATTTGTTTATTATAGTCTAATTACGGTATATTGATATCCTGTAGGTATGATTACTATAAAATAATTAGACTTGAATCAAAGTGAAATAGTGTCAACCTGGCCCATAACTTTCAACTTGATAAACTCTTGACCCTTTTCATCGTTAATTTTTTCTTTGTTATCGGCAGGCGCGTCATTGCTTGTAACAGGTTCGTCCAATCCACTCATATTTATGCTTTTTTGTTTATTTTAAATTGATAATAACTGCTTCGAAAGAAATTATAATGATTTTTTAAGTAACGACCGAAGCAAGGAAGTTTTATAGTTTCAAACATGCAATTAAAGGTTAAAAGTTAACTTAAGATATATTTAAAAATGAAACTCTTTTTGAGAACTCATTTACAAAAGTTATTTAAAACAATTTTAGAACAATAAAAGGTCACATAAATTTATATTTTGCAAATTGCATAAAGTCTTGACAATTGTAAACTTTTCCAAAACCAACAGAAGGGTCCATGCTTATAAAAGCTGGGAGGTTATTCAGTGAATCTGTATGAAAATAAAAAGAATAATAACCACAATTATGAAAATTTATTTAAACTATTAAAATTTTGAAATTGTTTTAATTTATTTAGAAAGAAGGAAAATGAATCATTACACTTAGTCTAAGAACCTTACAAATTTATATTTTAATTATTTAAAATAAAGTATAAAAAGAAAACTATTTGAATGTTGAAAAAGCACCAGTAGTTTTTATAGGAGAATATACAGGAGGTGGTTTTTTCCATTTCCCTTCTTCATCCTTCATGTGTGAGCGGTCAGAGGCAAAAACTTTCAAAAAGTTGTCTGCTTCTAAAACCCTGAAGTACCTGACATTATGAGAACATAAATTATTATTCATCTTGAATTGGATAATCTAAAAATCAATTTAAATCTCACAAAGCCTCTAAAGAACAGTGTTTGAGCAAATGAGACCTTTGGAATTCAGGTTTAAGGAGTAGGTGAGGCCTCAGAGTGGAAGAAATATACTGATCTGCCGAAGATGGGAAAGTCAAAGTAGTGTCAAGGTCATAAAACATACAGCCTGAGTCTTCTACTTGCAAAAGGATGACATGATAGTCCTGATAATTTTTTTAAAATAATAAATTGATTTAAATACATCTTCATGTTTATTGAAATAAATTATCATGGTTTTAATTGGATGCATATCATTAGGTTCTTACCCATACAACCAATTCATCTTTTTTATCTCCTGCCTGCTGATGCCACAAAGGAATCTGAAAATACATTCAGAAATACTCTATCACAAAACCTTGATGTGAAAAGATTAATAATCTTTCAAATGATCAAGTCAAATAATGCATTTTACATTTTTTCTACTGTTTGAAATGAAAACAACTCTGCAGTGATTTAAATGTATAGGATGTTTTTTTTCTATTTGCTTGCACATCTGCCATACATTTTCTTCACTGGTTTGATATAAAAAACTTGTAATCAATGAGATAATTATTTATGCCAACAAATTTATGAAGATATTTTTTCAATTCAAACACACCAATAGTAGGGAGTGTAAATGCATTGAGTTTTATCCAAAAGAGGCATTTCTTAATAATTATTTATAATATGTAAATTGAACTGATTAAAAAAAAATAGTAATAATATAACCTAGAAAAATTTAGCGTTTTGTATTAAAAATAGATTCTTTTTAAACTTTCACGTTAGCGCTTTATTTTGTTTATTTATAGTTGAAAGGATCTAAAATCTGATAATCTAATGAATATTTTAGAAAGATGAAAAAAACTAAATCTCAATCGACTTTGGCAAATATACTATGCAAACTTCCAATAACCCACGCAATTTCATCCCACGCAAATTCATTCATAAATAAAAGAAGTTTAATACCTTCTGCCATGAGATGAGGGAGAAATTATAAGCTATCTCATAGCTCACCATGACGTTACAAAAAGGCTGCAAATACATTATTTTCGGTGTGTTCTTCATCCTTACGACTCTCCATCAAACAGGTATGCAACACTTTTAAAGCTAAAAAACTAACTGACTTCGAGTATTATGAAAAAATTGAAATTAAATAATTTTAAAATGATTTAAATACGGAAAAGTTAATAGATTAAACGTATTTAGGGGCATGGTATGATCAGCATTGCTACGAATCGTGCTGTGACAACGCGGAGTGGTGTCAAACCATCGGCGCAGAAAAATGCTACAGGGAAGAATTCATGTGCTGCAAGAGGTGCAAAAAACTCAGAATCAAGGGACGAGAAAGTATGTTTTACTTGGTAGATTTTAAATAAATGTATACGTACTAATTAGTTTTAGATTTTATTTGATAATGTAAAGAACGCTTTGGTGCTTTCAAGAGTGAAATTGAAAAATAATGCCAGAGGAGGAGGGTTCTTGATTCGAAAAAGATTAACAACAGACTCTCCTAGCTTATTTGTTTAACATTCTTCAAGAAATCTAGAACTAGAATTCCCATTCCCATCCTTCTACGTACACGTTTACTGTTTTAACTAAAAAATAAAATTGTAAACTAATATGAAATTATTTTTAAAATTAATCTTTACTAGCATGTGAGTTTGGGGACATGGATGGATGCAATCCAGAACTTTTGGTGGACCCTGCTGACTGCGTGGGAAAGAGACTGAAGTTGTGTTGTGAGCGTTGCGACGAGGTTTTGGACGATGAATATATTGAGAAGTGGAAAAAAGAGAAAGAAGAAGAAGAGAAAAAGCAAAAGAAAGAGAAGAAGCGTAAGCGCAAACCTAAGGTCAAGCACTTTTTTGATGATGAATATTGAAATGCGGCTTGAAATGATTTGTAATATTTGTTTGACGCATGAAAAACAAACAATTACTTTTTATGAAATAAATGCATAGCAAGGCTACTAGCTTCGTTTTGAAATAACTGCAAAAATACACATATTTATTTCAAATACACACGTTGTGCTGATAATAAAAATATATAAAAGTGGTGGTGGTTGATACAACTTAATATCATAAATAAATAACTAGAAAAAACTATTAAAAAAGTAAAGAATTTAGTACCATATGGTTTATAGAGACGGTTAGGAGACACTAACATTCTACTGATCGCGTTGATGTATACTATATACAGATATATCATTTGAAAAAATCTATAGAAAACTTAAAATATAAATCGTGGAATGTTAAGAGCGAATGAGATGTGGTGTTTTTGAAATTGAAATTCTTCAAGAGAACCACCATAACCAACTGTGAACCCGACAACACCCCAGCAACTAAATCGTTAATTAAGTCGACGCAATGAATTACAACACCTGAATCATACGATATAATAGATACAATAGATACCTTGGTATTATTATTATTATTATTATTATTATTATTTATTATTATTATTATTAACGATACCTTATTATCGATACCTCAGTCACACCTCAAAGAAGTTGCATTTGTGTGCGTTGCTTGACGAGGGTTTTGAGGTCGTGCAGATCTTGCTCCATCAGCTTCCTCTCCCTCTTCTCCACCTCCACCTCGTCCACCAACTGACTCAGCACTTTGGCGTGCCTCACCGAGAACCATTCGAAGCTGAACGAGACCTTTGCTAGCTCTTCCATTATCCCTCCCACCAAGCCACCACCACCCTCACCACCCCTACACTCCACTCCACCATTCCTACTGCCACAACCACCGTCACCCTCCACACACACCTCTCGACCACCACCAGCTATTTCATTATTCACGCCATCCGGTATGTTGAACATGCCGTAAGATGACGACTCTGCAACTTGAACTTCTTGAAGGTGCAGTTTTTTATTTCCATTTTTGCATCCTCCACTTGGTATCTTCCGTACATCGTTATCACTGCTCTCATCGCCTCTGCCTCTCTCTGCCTGCCTGTCCTCTTCCGTGTCTTTTTCTTTGTCTTCCTCTCTGCCTCTGTATGCCTTTGAAGGCGCCTTCTTTGGAGACGTCTGCATGAATTGCAAGAATTCGAAGTATGAATTGTGTAGATAAATAAAATAAAATAGATAATTTCGAAAAATGAAATATATTTTTAGATACAAATAAAATCATTTTTAAATGTTTGCATCACGCAAGCCTGATTTCATTTCCAAGACTCACCATGGAATTATCATCAGACTTTCCCATGGCAGAAGCTGTTAAATGATTAAAATGCCAGTGAATCCTCAGAATGCCCTACCAATAAAACTTATTATAATTATTTTTAAATTCTAGATTCGAGAGATAATAATTAACATAATGCACTCACACTTTTTTCTGATAACAGGCTTGTTCACAACTGCAGGTATCACCTGTTTCAAGGATATCCTTAAATAAGCATGTTTATTAATTCATCCAAATTAAAATTTAATAGTATTTAATCAATAAAAAAGCAACCTCGACAAAGTTGTTTGGGAAGACTCCAACTTTTCCGTCAAGTTCTCCAAACCACCATCCATCATCGTCCAGCTTGTCGTCCAACACACTCACCACGTCGCCCACCATCAAGTCCAACTCGTCGGTCAGTTGACTCTCATATCGGAAAGTGACTTTGACTGAGAACACTGCGTTTGTGTGGTGGTTGTGAGATTTCAAAGTGAATAAAACATGGTAGACTGTTTTATGAGTGTTAATAGATAATATAAGCGAAATTTCATTTAATTATTTGTAAAAGTAAAACTGAATTAAATACTATTAAACATAAAAATTCAATTTCAAGCAATTGTCACTGACAGTGCTTCAGTATTCTGACACACTCTGCAGGGAAGACACCTACATTGTCATCAATCACCCCCTTAATCCATCCGTCATGACCCTGTACATTAGATGAAATTAGAAAATAATTTTTTAAATCTATAATTGTGGTAACGTAAAAAAAATTCCGTTGACCTGGTTTAAAATGATGACTTTATCCCCTATGCACAAATCCAACTCTCCTTTGGCTTCTGGAGGACGAGACTTTGTTACTGTTGCATACACTGAATGTTCAAACAATTCAAATAAACAATTATTTATTTAAAATGGAAAATATTTAACCAATCTCTCTTCCAAAATGTAACCATAACTAACTTTGAATAAAGAATACTCAACAAACTTTGTTTTTTTACGATTTTTCAATAAAAAAATATTAAATGCATTTTTCACACAAAGTTATATTTCAGGAGAATCACTGCAGAGGATATTTAATTTTCAAACTGTTTTCCTAGACAACAATGAGATGCAAAACAAACTCTAAATATTTTAATCTGTGAATTTAAATTTTTATTAATATTTTATTTATTCAAAAAAACATTTTTCAATTTATTTTTAAAAATATGAAGTCTAATTAGAATTTTCTTTAATTTTTATGAATCACTTTTAAATACTAATGTTGACAAGTTTGTTCTGTCGCTGGTTTCTAATAAATTAATATTTAGTAAAAATTTAACTATAATGGCCACAAATTCTGCTGTAAGTGGAGAAACTATTTTAATTTTGAAAAAAACTTTTCTTAATTGAATTACTAATTGACTTAATATTGTTTGTTTAATAAACTTTATTCAGATAATGATGGAATCAGATGATGGTACAATTCCTTTTGGAGAGGAAAATGAGCCTAAAAAACTCACAAAGTAACATTATAAATTTTTACTCTTAATTTCATTTTTGCAAAATTTAATTAACAGCATAGATATGCTAATTCGTACTAATAATATAAAAAAGTATTATAACTGTGAAAAACTTTTAATCACCAAACAGACGACCTCTTTCAGTTTTTTTCCACCTCGTCTTCAAGGTCCTCTCGATCCTCGCATACATCTTGTTCGGCTTCTTTTCAAGCGGTTTCATTGTTACCTTTGTTGTCATCATTGCGCTTCTTTCACTCGATTTTTGGACAACCAAAAATATTACGGGTATGAATAAAATTAAATAATTAACTTTTTTCAAATATTTAATTTCTAATCTATTTTCCACCTTTTAATTCATATTATAGATATATCATATCATCATGCTATATTACATCATACATTATGTAACACAGGGAGGCTACTGGTCGGCTTGAGGTGGTGGAATTACGTGGATGAAGAAGGCAAGAGTCACTGGGTCTTCGAGTCACGCGAAGCTGTAAGACATTCTTCAGCCTTTCATCTGTCTAGTAGTTTCGTTTGGCAACAAAACACTATTCAAGTCTCTCCAACTACCACTTTTTAGCATCTTTCATTTATTCAGTCACTATCATAATAGAACTACGTTTTATTTCAAATATTTATAATATATATAACAATATTTAGATAAAATTTTCTATTGGCTGTTTCACGAAATCTCTGACCAGAAGAGCATGTCGGCAGTGCAACTGAGCAGCCTAGACTCGACGTTCTTCTGGGGCAGTCTGGTCGTCTGCCAGGTCTTCTGGAGCCTCTTCATTCTCGCCGCCCTCCTCACCTTCAGGATCCAGTGGATGGTGCGCTAGTGTTTTAGCATGCCTCAAATGTTCCATATTGTCTACTAGTTACATGTGTTCACTCAAATAGTTATATTAAAAAAAACTATTCATTAAGTTGTTACATGGACACACTCAAATGAATATATATCTTTTTTTTCCACTCTAATAAGTTGTTACATGTACTTACATAAATGTCATTATATAGAAAATGTGTACTAAACCTATGTTCAATGTGTTATGCACCCACACAGATGGTGGCGTGCATCGGCTTCTGTCTGAACGGCGCTAACCTGTACGGCTACATCCGATGCAAGATGGGCTCCAAGAACACACAAGCGGCCGCCTCCAGCTTTCTCGGGAAACAAGCCTTTTCTGCTGTAAGCTGAGATGTGTTGAAATAATTAGTTTTATTTTTACGCTTTTCATTTGAAGTTAGAGTATTATACCAATAATGTTATAGTCGAGAATGCCTTTTTTAAATTTGCAATTTTTACTTCAGATGCTTTCCAGATTCACGTCATCTTCTTCAGCTTGAACTTCTATTATTTTCTATTCATCCGGCTCTTTGCATTTCTTCATTACATTTCTTCAAAGATTGAAAAAGTTCAACGCATCCTCTTAATCTAAATATTTTTTTGAGCAAATAATAAAAAATGTATTGGCCCATCCTGATTTTTCCAAAACACAACCAAGAAATAATAATATAAAAATATAACTTTTCTTACAATAGAATTTTTATGACAGATTCGCTTCCAAAATATGACATAGCTTACTATTTTATTCGACCATCACTGGTTTTTAAACTAGGTTGTAAAATGAAACTTCGACTTAATGATCATATTCTTTTATCGAATGAAGTTCTAGAATGTTTAAAACGAAGATCTATTTACAACGTGGCTGACTTATTAGCTTCAGATTTGAATGAAATCCATAAAAATGAAAATATAAGTTTACGTACCTTATACAAAATCAGAGACCACTACTTGACCACTTCATCTCTCCAGCAAACAAACGCCTTCGAGGAATACGAGAAAGTGCTGCAGACGAGTTTCATAATCTCGACCGGAAGCGAGGACTTAGACGAAGCACTGGATGGCGGCTGGTACAGTGGAGAAGTCAACTTGCTGGTGGGCACGCATGCCTGCATAGACCACTTTCTAGCCATGATTGACAACAACGTTTCCATCGCCTTCATCGGCACAGGAGGCCAATTTGAGTTTGTGGAAATAGCGGCAGGTCTTCCAGGAGTGATGGTGCTCAACATTTTAGACATTTTTGAGTTCTTTGATGCCATTGATTATTTGAAGATCACAATAGAGAGCGGAGGAGTGAAAGTTGTGGTGGTGAGTTGTTTGGAAGAGCTTTTAAAACCTCTAACTAACTCCAAATTGAAATCAGAACTGAGTGCCAAGTTTACAGAGATGGTGAGAGCATTAAGAAGGTTGTGTGCGTGTGATGTGGTTGGTTTATTGTGCACATGTGAAGGCAGGACGGGTAGACTGGTGAAGAAGCAACTTCTGAGACAGTTTGACAACGTCATAGAAGTTAGTGGCGATGAAACTAAGACATACGAGCTGAGTGTACTTAAGGCCAATAAAACAATGAGTGGCACTACAGTCTCTATAGCTGCAACTTGATGATCGATACATATTCTATTTGAAACTTCTATGAAACTTCATTTTGACTTTTCAATTTCTTCTCTGCGACTTCACTAACTTCTTCATTTTTTCTCTGTTGATGGAATTGATTACTATCATTATAATTATAATTTGGTGGAAAAAACATTTTTATTCATAAAATGTGCAAACCTTTTTTCTGACCAGATGTGTTATGTTGTTCACAGAAAACTGAAAAAAAATTAATTTCAATTAATAAATGCAATTACCCCTAAATAGACAATATCTTTAATTATTCAAACTTTAAAACCAAAGAAAAAAGTACCTCTACCAATACTAATATTAAGCAATGCTTAAGCACACATTAGTCAAAGCACACGACATAACAGCACTAACCTCTGAGACACTTTCGGACACACTGTTGCCTACTGACGCATCGGTGACACCTATGGCATGGTTGGAGGAGGAGGGCTTCTTGGTGGGCGAGAGATGGCTGAGCATCTGCTCTGAAACCTCGGGTGCCTCCTTCTCCTCCTCCCTCACCTCCTCGATCTGACAATGACTCTCTTACTTGATGATCGTCGTTCATTTGGAAGAAGCAACAACATTATGATGGTGTAAGTGATAACAATTTCGATAAGTAAGAATAATAATATTAATGAGTTGAAAGAAAAAAATAATAATAATGAGTTGAAATAATTAAAAAAAATAATAATAATGAGTTGAAATAAAGAAAAAAATAATATTAATGAGTTGAAATAATTAAAAATAATAATAATGAGTTGAAATAAAGAAAAAAATAATAATAATGAGTTGAAATAATATAAAAAAAATAATAATAATGAGTTGAAATAATTAAAAAAAATAATAATAATGAGTTGAAATAAAGAAAAAAATAATAATAATGAGTTGAAATAATTAAAAAAAAATAATAATGAGTTGAAATAATTAAAAAAAATAATAATAATGAGTTGAAATAATTAAAAAAAATAATAATGATGAGTTGAAAGAAAAAAAAAATAATAATGAGTTGAAATAATTTAAAAAAAATAATAATGAGTTGAAATAAAGAAAAAAATAATAATAATGAGTTGAAATAATTAAAAAAAAATAATAATGAGTTGAAATAATTAAAAAAAATAATAATAATGAGTTGAAAGAAAAAAAAAATAATAATGAGTTGAAATAATTAAAAAAAATAATAATAATGAGTTGAAATAAAGAAAAAAATAATATTAATGAGTTGAAATAATTAAAAATAATAATAATGAGTTGAAATAAAGAAAAAAATAATAATAATGAGTTGAAATAATTAAAAAAAATAATAATAATGAGTTGAAATAATTAAAAAAAAAAAAAATAATGAGTTGAAATAATATAAAAAAAATAATAATAATGAGTTGAAATAATTAAAAAAAATAATAATAATGAGTTGAAATAAAGAAAAAAATAATAATAATGAGTTGAAATAATTAAAAAAAAATAATAATGAGTTGAAATAATTAAAAAAAATAATAATAATGAGTTGAAAGAAAAAAAAAATAATAATGAGTTGAAATAATTAAAAAAAATAATAATAATGAGTTGAAATAAAGAAAAAAATAATATTAATGAGTTGAAATAATTAAAAATAATAATAATGAGTTGAAATAAAGAAAAAAATAATAATAATGAGTTGAAATAATTAAAAAAAATAATAATAATGAGTTGAAATAATTAAAAAAAAAAAAAATAATGAGTTGAAATAATATAAAAAAAATAATAATAATGAGTTGAAATAATTAAAAAAAATAATAATAATGAGTTGAAATAAAGAAAAAAATAATAATAATGAGTTGAAATAATTAAAAAAAAATAATAATGAGTTGAAATAATTAAAAAAAATAATAATAATGAGTTGAAAGAAAAAAAAAATAATAATGAGTTGAAATAATTAAAAAAAATAATAATAATGAGTTGAAATAAAGAAAAAAATAATATTAATGAGTTGAAATAATTAAAAATAATAATAATGAGTTGAAATAAAGAAAAAAATAATAATAATGAGTTGAAATAATTAAAAAAAATAATAATAATGAGTTGAAATAATTAAAAAAAAAAAAAATAATGAGTTGAAATAATATAAAAAAAATAATAATAATGAGTTGAAATAATTAAAAAAAATAATAATAATGAGTTGAAATAAAGAAAAAAATAATAATAATGAGTTGAAATAATTAAAAAAAAATAATAATGAGTTGAAATAATTAAAAAAAATAATAATAATGAGTTGAAAGAAAAAAAAAATAATAATGAGTTGAAATAATTTAAAAAAAATAATAATGAGTTGAAATAAAGAAAAAAATAATAATAATGAGTTGAAATAATTAAAAAAAAATAATAATGAGTTGAAATAATTAAAAAAAATAATAATAATGAGTTGAAAGAAAAAAAAAATAATAATGAGTTGAAATAATTTAAAAAAAATAATAATGAGTTGAAATAAAGAAAAAAATAATAATAATGAGTTGAAATAATTAAAAAAAATAATAATGAGTTGAAATAAAGAAAAAAATAATAATAATGAGTTGAAATAAAGAAAAAAATAATAATAATGAGTTGAAATAATTAAAAAAAATAATAATAATGAGTTGAAATAATTAAAAAAAATAATAATGATGAGTTGAAATAAAGAAAAAAATAATAATAATGAGTTGAAATAATTAAAAAAAAATAATAATGAGTTGAAATAATTAAAAAAAATAATAATAATGAGTTGAAAGAAAAAAAAAATAATAATGAGTTGAAATAATTTAAAAAAAATAATAATGAGTTGAAATAAAGAAAAAAATAATAATAATGAGTTGAAATAAAGAAAAAAATAATAATAATGAGTTGAAATAATTAAAAAAAATAATAATAATGAGTTGAAATAATTAAAAAAAATAATAATGATGAGTTGAAATAAAGAAAAAAATAATAATAATGAGTTGAAATAATTAAAAAAAAATAATAATGAGTTGAAATAATTAAAAAAAATAATAATAATGAGTTGAAAGAAAAAAAAAATAATAATGAGTTGAAATAATTAAAAAAAATAATAATAATGAGTTGAAATAAAGAAAAAAATAATAATAATGAGTTGAAATAATTAAAAAAAAATAATAATGAGTTGAAATAATTAAAAAAAATAATAATAATGAGTTGAAAGAAAAAAAAAATAATAATGAGTTGAAATAATTTAAAAAAAATAATAATGAGTTGAAATAAAGAAAAAAATAATAATAATGAGTTGAAATAATTAAAAAAAATAATAATGAGTTGAAATAAAGAAAAAAATAATAATAATGAGTTGAAATAAAGAAAAAAAATAATAATAATGAGTTGAAATAATTAAAAAAAATAATAATAATGAGTTGAAATAAAGAAAAAAATAATAATAATGAGTTGAAATAATTAAAAAAAAATAATAATGAGTTGAAATAATTAAAAAAAATAATAATAATGAGTTGAAAGAAAAAAAAAATAATAATGAGTTGAAATAATTTAAAAAAAATAATAATGAGTTGAAATAAAGAAAAAAATAATAATAATGAGTTGAAATAATTAAAAAAAATAATAATGAGTTGAAATAAAGAAAAAAATAATAATAATGAGTTGAAATAAAGAAAAAAATAATAATAATGAGTTGAAATAATTAAAAAAAATAATAATAATGAGTTGAAATAATTAAAAAAAATAATAATGATGAGTTGAAATAAAGAAAAAAATAATAATAATGAGTTGAAATAATTAAAAAAAAATAATAATGAGTTGAAATAATTAAAAAAAATAATAATAATGAGTTGAAAGAAAAAAAAAATAATAATGAGTTGAAATAATTTAAAAAAAATAATAATGAGTTGAAATAAAGAAAAAAATAATAATAATGAGTTGAAAGAAAAAAAAAATAATAATGAGTTGAAATAATTAAAAAAAATAATAATAATGAGTTGAAATAATTAAAAAAAATAATAATAATGAGTTGAAAGAAAAAAAAAATAATAATGAGTTGAAATAATTAAAAAAAAATAATAATAATGAGTTGAAATAATTAAAAAAAATAATAATAATGAGTTGAAATAATTAAAAAAAATAATAATAATGAGTTGAAATAATTAAAAAAAATAATAATAATGAGTTGAAAGAAAAAAAAAATAATAATGAGTTGAAATAATTTAAAAAAAATAATAATGAGTTGAAATAAAGAAAAAAATAATAATAATGAGTTGAAATAATTAAAAAAAATAATAATAATGAGTTAAAATAATATAAAAAAAATAATAATGAGTTGAAATAAAAAAATAATAAAACTAATGAAATAAGAAAAATACCAAAACGAAAGTGAAGTCAAAAATGACATTGCGGCATTCAACCTTGAGGTGGACATCTTTAATGAGTTCCTTCAACTCCTTCACCTCATTGGCTGCCCTCTCACGTGGTGTGTAGAATGAGTCATCCCCCTCCTCCCCCTCTTCATCACCCGCAACCACCCTCTCCAACCGCTCCATCCTTGCCTGCAACACCTGCCAATGGGAAAGTATGTGGCTATTCACTGACTGCTATAACACCAGACTACAAGCAGGCAATAGACTAAAACGCCCTTTTGCAGTCGTTTCCCACACTGCTGAATAACCTTTAAAGCAGTGTACAACACTGAAAATCAGCAACTAAATACAAAGTATAAAAAAAATAATATGGCTTGTTCGTCCGTTTAGTCGACGAGGACTACACAAAAAATAAAAATAGAATATTATTAATAATAATAAAAAAACATCAGCACAACCTGTATACAAGCCAAGAACTGCTGTACAGCGCATTCACGCGCAGGCTTCAGCGAATGAGATACACCCAGCTGATAGAGTGTCTCTGCAAGCAGCCTGCTATCGCCTGCAAGGTGCAGTTGCTGCAGTTTAAGGCATTCGCTGTAGTCAGTAACTGCCCCATCAAACTGTTCTGTTGTGAGTGGAAGAAAAGAACAAAATTAAATTGTTTTTTTGTCTTCATTTTATTCTTTATATCTTTGCTTATTGTTTTTTATTCTTTGTATAAATATTCGTGTTTGAATGATCATCACCATCGTCATCATCACCTCCACACCAACCTGACTCCAGAGCCACATCGGCCAGCTTGAAGTACACATCGGCCAGTTTGAGGTCTGCCTCCGCGCCACTGCACCTGTACAGCAACAATTTTGTATGCACAATTGTTTATGTTATTATTGTTATTATTATTATTATTATTATTATTATAAGTTCTCATTATTAAATTGATCCAAATACCACTATCATAAATTAGTGAAGAAATGATGATGATAAAAAAGGATACAGCAGAAGTGATGATGATGATAATAAAGGATGCATCAGCAGTGATGATGATGATAATAAAGGATGCAGCCGCAGTGATGATGATGATAATTAAGGATGCAGCCGCAGTGATGATGATGCAACGACCTCGAGTAGATGAGTTTGGCCAGTTCAAAAACCTCCCAGGCGAGCTGTAGATTGGAAACTTCTTCATCCTCCTGCTGTGTGTGTGTGTGTGTGTGTGTGTGTGTGTGTGTGTGTGTGTGTGTGTGTGTGTGTGTGTGTGTGTGTGTGTTAGAATAGATATGATGTTATCTATTGTATTTTAAAGTTTCGAATGTTTAAAACGTTGTCTTGAACTAGTGGAGGTGATTAAGAGTTATGGATATCATTGTGCTAGAACAACCCACCCCCTTCTCTCCTTCATCTTTGCCTCCATCTCCTCCTCCAATCTCATCCTTCTTTCCAGTTTCTTCTTTTTTCTCTCCATCATCTTTCTTTCTTTCTTCCTCAACATCGTTTCCAGCACTTTCTTTCTCTCCTACACACTCACCATTGTCTGCTTTTACATTTTGTATTTCTGACTTCTTGCTCTCAACATCATTTATTTCTCTTCTACCACCATCATCATCATCATCACCAAGATCTTCAGATTTTTGACCATCATCTTCATCATCTAAGAAGTTTATAATTTTTAGTGATTACGTATAAAATCCAACATTATAATAAGCAAATTAAAACAAAAATAATAAGATGTGATGAAATATATTGTGAAAGCAACAACATACATTAAGAACTACCTCCATTAAGAACCCCCTCTTTCGACCCATCTTCTTCTTCCTTTTCTGCCTCCTCCTCCTTATCTTCATCATCATTATCATTATCTTCATCCTCCTCCTCATCCTCATCTTCATTTTTGTTCTCTTATAACGATAGGTTGGAATCTTAGAATATACATTGTTTTGGAAAAAAAGTGATACAAATAGTTTTTAAGAAAAATGATAAAACTAAAATCCTTTTAGTATAACACAATAAAAAATGGAGCAACCATCAGGGATGGCATCTCCGAGAACAGCACATTCTGATCGATGCAGTTCCAGAAGAGCTCTTCCATAAGTGTAGTAGGCGTCTGCACACTCTACCCCCATGTCTCCAAACTCTTCTGCTCTGTTGAGAAGTTTTGCAAAAACAAAATTTGAATTTTGAAGATCAATAGTTAAATTGTTTATGTCTAAGTAATTTCTAAAAACCATAAAAAATATAATGACTTACAGTATTTGAGTGGCTTCAGCAAGCTGGCTGATTGCTTGAGGGATTTCTTTGCATAACAGGTTACGCTTTCCCTGAGCTATTAAGTTGAAGCCTTCTGCTGCCCGAGAACTTTTTTGCCTAAAAGAAAAAAACCGTAACAATTTTGCCGATTAAAATAAAAAAGAAATAAATTTTACTTTTTCTCAGTTTCCATTTAAGTTAAAAGAATTTAAAATTTCAAAATGATACTTTTCCCGATAAATTTAGAAACGAGTGGCCACCAAAATCAAAAGTAAATTTCATAACTACACCTGTTTTATCAATTTAGTTTTGACGATTTAAAATATCAAAAAAATATTTTTTTTATAGACATAATCATTAAAATCTTTGATTTTTGTTTGTATTACTATTAGCATCTGATGATGATTTATTGCATATGTTTCTTGCTGAACGTACTGTCCATTCAAACTAGGGTTCAATCAATCAATCAATCAAATAGATTTCTCTAGCGCTCTTTTTTCAAATTCAAGAGCACTGTTTCAAGGGTTGTTTCAAGGGTTGGCTTAGGTGGTAAAGTCGTTGGCCAGTTCGAATCTCAGTTCAACCATTCGTGAGCTGTCATATACCTATTGTTTATGATGCGGTGCTTCACGATTTATGTCGTGTGAGTGGCGCCTCAGTTGCGTGCTGTATGATCGTAGTTCGTTTGGGGGTAGCTGTAGATTTTTGGTTTTTGTAGAGTAGTTCAATTTTAAAACTTTTTCAAGCCTCGACTAAAAGTAGGTAGAAAACACCTCGAAAAATTTATAAAACCTAAGAATTTAAGTTCTTTTTCGTGTTTTTTTATTCGAGATTCTTGATGATGGTCCGCAAAAAATGTAGAAAATGAAATTGTAATTTATTTTATTCTACTTTCCAATGTATTTGCAAAACAATTTTTGAGTTTAGAGTGGTTTAATACGGTTTACATTTAAATGAGACTCGATTGTTATTGTTTATGGTTACATATCTGTGTATGTTTATCTAAAAACTGATAATAGTAACTCCAAAACGGATTTTCTATATTTCTGAATAGGTTCATGTTTCAACACATTTGGCATTCCAAATTAATTACTTTTCTAAACTACAAAACCATTTAAATCGGTAAAATTAAAATTGTTGAAACATTTAAAGAAATAATCTGAAATTAGTGAACTTTGTGAAGAAAATATTCTTAAATCATTGAATTTTGTTATGAAAATAATCTGAAATTAGTGAATTTTGTTTAATGTTTAATAATCATGAGAAATGTGAAAAATACTCCTGAAAAGAGCTTAATGAACATAAACCCATCTATATTCTCACTTTTTTATCGAAGCAAATCTTCTATGATGAATTTACTTCAAGTGAAGTAGCAAAAGTTTCAAGCAATAAAAAACTTCAAAATTAACTATTTAGTTTAGACGAAACATATTCAGTCTTGAGTATCATACTAAAGTAGTTAACATGATGATGGTTGTAATAAAAAGAAAATATAATGATATTGGTACGATATTTTACCACTTTGTATTGCAAAAGTGCCAGTCTTTACAAGGATCTCTTATACCATCAGCACCAGTGCCAAGAAGATTTTGCAAGGTCTCTTGAGAGATGGCTGCAGAGAAAAATGACAAACCTGTCTGAAAAACTTCAGTCTTAAGCAAGGTCTTCTTCTACACTTCCATTCTCACCCTCTAAAGCAGCGCCAAGAAGAGCCAGAAAGATGCTTTTGTAGGAATGATGATGCTGTATTAGAAATGATGATTCTGTGGTGGCGTTTAAGATGCTGTATTGGTAATGATGCTGTGACGATGATGATGATGATGTGGGTGAGATTAGATGTGAAGAGTGGTTAGATAAGGATTTTTTGATATTTTTGACAAAATTATTTATATATTTATATATTCTATAGGTGTTTTAAAAAATTTATTCTAAGTCGCCTTTGATTGATTAATTGATTGCGATAGTCATCAACCTTCTAAAACTTGTTTGTAGTTGTCTGCCTGGCGACTGATAATTAGTATGTAAGTTTATACGTTTAACTACACTAATTCTAATCGATTATTTAAAAAATAAACTATTATAGAGGTTAATTGAAAACATTTTTGATATTATCATTCTAAATGTAGTTAACTGTCTTTCAAAATAAATTAATATTTCATTATAAAAATACTGTTTTTTTATTTTTATTGATTTATTAAAATATACTGTAAAACGTTATCTTTCAATTTTAAAATCAATCTTAATAAAATCAATATTTTATTTATTTTATTTTTGAGAAACGAAATCATCTTGAAGTAGTCAAATGCAAAAAGATAAATTTATTAACAATTAAATTAGATAACTTCTGGATAAATCATCCAATGATACATAAATACATTATAAAACAATAATCTAATGAATATTTAAAATAAAATTTATTCAAACTACATAGAACTACAAATGCTATTATAAAATAATAATGAAACAATCATTAAAAAATAAAGTGTCTATATATATATATATATATATATATTATATATACATATATATGACAACGTAAGAGCAAAATGTCATTTTCCTGACGAACCTACCCTATCGATGAGTCTTATGTATAGAGGAACAGTGAAGAGAGCAGCCTATTTCACGAGGAAAATCTTCGTGAAAGAACTTATTTGCCATATTTTCCATATTTGCCATCTATGCAGTTGAATTCACTGGATAAAGCGATCACCTGGAGAAGAAAAGTTTCGATTTTATTGATTTGATTTGATTCAATGTTATTTCAATCATATGATATGAAATAAAATAATATTAAAAATTCACCTTCATTCAATGGGAAGAAAAGTGAAGTCTTTGCAGAGCAAAAGGAGAGTGAAGACATTTGTATTTGACTTTGAAGCTGGGTTGTGCTGTGGAAGCAGTGGACAGGTTCTAAAAAGTGAAACTGAAGGGAAAAATAAAAACGGATACTAAAAAGGTAGAAGCTAAGGGGGATTGGACCAAACCTAAACAAAAGGATACTAAAAAGGTGGAAACTAAGGAGGATTGGACCAAACCTAAACAAAAGGATACTAAAAAGGTAGAAGCTAAGGGGGATTGGACCAAACCTAAACAAAAGGATACTAAAAAGGTAGAAGCTAAGGGGGATTGGACCAAACCTAAACAAAATGATACTAAAAAGGTAGAAGCTAAGGGGGATTGGACCAAACCTAAACAAAATGATACTAAAAAGGTAGAAACTAAGGAGGATTGGACCAAACCTAAACAAAAGGATACTAAAAAGGTAGAAGCTAAGGAGGATTGGACCAAACCTAAACAAAAGGATACTAAAAAGGTGGAAACTAAGGAGGATTGGACCAAACCTAAACAAAAGGATACTAAAAAGGTAGAAGCTAAGGGAGATTGGACCAAACCTAAACAAAAGGATACTAAAAAGGTAGAAGCTAAGGGGGATTGGACCAAACCTAAACAAAAGGATACTAAAAAGGTAGAAGCTAAGGGGGATTGGACCAAACCTAAACAAAATGATACTAAAAAGGTAGAAGCTAAAGGAGGATTGGACCAAACCTAAACAAAAGGATACTAAAAAGGTAGAAGCTAAGGGGGATTGGACCAAACCTAAACAAAATGATACTAAAAAGGTAGAAGCTAAGGAGGATTGGACCAAACCTAAACAAAAGGATACTAAAAAGGTGGAAACTAAGGAGGATTGGACCAAACCTAAACAAAAGGATACTAAAAAGGTAGAAGCTAAAGGGGATTGGACCAAACCTAAACAAAAGGATACTAAAAAGGTAGAAGCTAAGGGAGATTGGACCAAACCTAAACAAAAAGATACTAAAAAGGTAGAAACTAAGGAGGATTGGACCAAACCTAAACAAAAGGATACTAAAAAGGTGGAAACTAAGGAGGATTGGACCAAACCTAAACGAAAGGATACTAAAAAGGTAGAAGCTAAGGGGGATTGGACCAAACCTAAACAAAATGATACTAAAAAGGTAGAAGCTAAGGAGGATTGGACCAAACCTAAACAAAAGGATACTAAAAAGGTAGAAGCTAAGGAGGATTGGACCAAACCTAAACAAAAGGATACTAAAAAGGTAGAAGCTAAAGGAGATTGGACCAAACCTAAACAAAATGATACTAAAAAGGTAGAAGCTAAGGGGGATTGGACCAAACCTAAACAAAATGATACTAAAAAGGTAGAAGCTAAGGGGGATTGGACCAAACCTAAACAAAAGGATACTAAAAAGGTAGAAGCTAAGGGGGATTGGACCAAACCTAAACAAAATGATACTAAAAAGGTAGAAGCTAAGGGGGATTGGACCAAACCTAAACAAAATGATACTAAAAAGGTAGAAGCTAAGGGGGATTGGACCAAACCTAAACAAAAGGATACTAAAAAGGTAGAAGCTAAGGGGGATTGGACCAAACCTAAACAAAATGATACTAAAAAGGTAGAAGCTAAAGGAGATTGGACCAAACCTAAACAAAAGGATACTAAAAAGGTAGAAGCTAAGGAGGATTGGACCAAACCTAAACAAAAGGATACTAAAAAGGTAGAAGCTAAGGAGGATTGGACCAAACCTAAACAAAAGGATACTAAAAAGGTAGAAGCTAAGGAGGATTTGACCAAACCTAAACAAAAGGATACTAAAAAGGTAGAAGCTAAGGGGGATTGGACCAAACCTAAACAAAATGATACTAAAAAGGTAGAAGCTAAGGGGGATTGGACCAAACCTAAACAAAATGATACTAAAAAGGTAGAAACTAAGGAGGATTGGACCAAACCTAAACAAAAGGATACTAAAAAGGTAGAAGCTAAAGGAGATTGGACCAAACCTAAACAAAATGATACTAAAAAGGTAGAAGCTAAGGGAGATTGGACCAAACCTAAACAAAAGGATACTAAAAAGGTAGAAGCTAAAGGAGGATTGGACCAAACCTAAACAAAATGATACTAAAAAGGTAGAAGCTAAGGAGGATTGGACCAAACCTAAACAAAATGATACTAAAAAGGTAGAAGCTAAGGGGGATTGGACCAAACCTAAACAAAAGGATACTAAAAAGGTAGAAGCTAAGGAGGATTGGACCAAACCTAAACAAAATGATACTAAAAAGGTAGAAGCTAAAGGAGATTGGACCAAACCTAAACAAAATGATACTAAAAAGGTAGAAGCTAAGGAGGATTGGACCAAACCTAAACAAAAGGATACTAAAAAGGTAGAAGCTAAGGGAGATTGGACCAAACCTAAACAAAAGGATACTAAAAAGGTAGAAGCTAAGGAGGATTGGACCAAACCTAAACAAAAGGATACTAAAAAGGTAGAAGCTAAGGAGGATTGGACCAAACCTAAACAAAAGGATACTAAAAAGGTAGAAGCTAAGGAGGATTGGACCAAACCTAAACAAAATGATACTAAAAAGGTAGAAGCTAAGGGAGATTGGACCAAACCTAAACAAAAGGATACTAAAAAGGTAGAAGCTAAGGAGGATTGGACCAAACCTAAACAAAAGGATACTAAAAAGGTAGAAGCTAAGGGGGATTGGACCAAACCTAAACAAAATGATACTAAAAAGGTAGAAGCTAAGGAGGATTGGACCAAACCTAAACAAAAGGATACTAAAAAGGTAGAAGCTAAGGAGGATTGGACCAAACCTAAACAAAATGATACTAAAAAGGTAGAAGCTAAGGAGGATTGGACCAAACCTAAACAAAAGGATACTAAAAAGGTAGAAGCTAAGGAGGATTGGACCAAACCTAAACAAAATGATACTAAAAAGGTAGAAGCTAAGGAGGATTGGACCAAACCTAAACAAAATGATACTAAAAAGGTAGAAGCTAAGGAGGATTGGACCAAACCTAAACAAAATGATACTAAAAAGGTAGAAGCTAAGGGGGATTGGACCAAACCTAAACAAAAGGATACTAAAAAAGGTGGAAACTAAGGAGGATTGGACCAAACCTAAACAAAAGGATACTAAAAAGGTAGAAGCTAAAGGAGGATTGGACCAAACCTAAACAAAAAGATACTAAAAAGGTAGAAGCTAAAGGAGATTGGACCAAACCTAAACAAAATGATACTAAAAAGGTAGAAGCTAAAGGAGGATTGGACCAAACCTAAACAAAATGATACTAAAAAGGTAGAAGCTAAGGGGGATTGGACCAAACCTAAACAAAAGGATACTAAAAAGGTAGAAGCTAAAGGAGATTGGACCAAACCTAAACAAAATGATACTAAAAAGGTAGAAGCTAAAGGAGGATTGGACCAAACCTAAACAAAATGATACTAAAAAGGTAGAAGCTAAAGGAGATTGGACCAAACCTAAACAAAAGGATACTAAAAAGGTAGAAGCTAAGGGGGATTGGACCAAACCTAAACAAAAGGATACTAAAAAGGTAGAAGCTAAGGGAGATTGGACCAAACCTAAACAAAAGGATACTAAAAAGGTAGAAGCTAAGGGAGATTGGACCAAACCTAAACAAAATGATACTAAAAAGGTAGAAGCTAAGGGAGATTGGACCAAACCTAAACAAAATGATACTAAAAAGGTAGAAGCTAAGGAGGATTGGACCAAACCTAAACAAAATGATACTAAAAAGGTAGAAGCTAAGGGGGATTGGACCAAACCTAAACAAAAGGATACTAAAAAGGTAGAAGCTAAGGAGGATTGGACCAAACCTAAACAAAATGATACTAAAAAGGTAGAAGCTAAAGGAGATTGGACCAAACCTAAACAAAATGATACTAAAAAGGTAGAAGCTAAGGAGGATTGGACCAAACCTAAACAAAAGGATACTAAAAAGGTAGAAGCTAAGGGAGATTGGACCAAACCTAAACAAAAGGATACTAAAAAGGTAGAAGCTAAGGGAGATTGGACCAAACCTAAACAAAAGGATACTAAAAAGGTAGAAGCTAAGGGGGATTGGACCAAACCTAAACAAAAGGATACTAAAAAGGTAGAAGCTAAGGAGGATTGGACCAAACCTAAACAAAAGGATACTAAAAAGGTAGAAGCTAAGGGAGATTGGACCAAACCTAAACAAAAGGATACTAAAAAGGTAGAAACTAAGGAGGATTGGACCAAACCTAAACAAAAGGATACTAAAAAGGTAGAAGCTAAGGGGGATTGGACCAAACCTAAACAAAAGGATACTAAAAAGGTAGAAGCTAAGGGGGATTGGACCAAACCTAAACAAAAGGATACTAAAAAGGTAGAAGCTAAGGGGGATTGGACCAAACCTAAACAAAAGGATACTAAAAAGGTAGAAGCTAAGGGGGATTGGACCAAACCTAAACAAAAGGATACTAAAAAGGTAGAAGCTAAGGGGGATTGGACCAAACCTAAACAAAAGGATACTAAAAAGGTAGAAGCTAAGGAGGATTGGACCAAACCTAAACAAAAGGATACTAAAAAGGTAGAAACTAAAGGAGGATTGGACCAAACCTAAACAAAAGGATACTAAAAAGGTAGAAACTAAGGAGGATTGGACCAAACCTAAACAAAATGATACTAAAAAGGTAGAAGCTAAGGAGGATTGGACCAAACCTAAACAAAAGGATACTAAAAAGGTAGAAGCTAAAGGAGGATTGGACCAAACCTAAACAAAATGATACTAAAAAGGTAGAAACTAAGGAGGATTGGACCAAACCTAAACAAAATGATACTAAAAAGGTAGAAGCTAAGGGGGATTGGACCAAACCTAAACAAAAGGATACTAAAAAGGTAGAAGCTAAGGGGGATTGGACCAAACCTAAACAAAAGGATACTAAAAAGGTAGAAGCTAAAGGAGGATTGGACCAAACCTAAACAAAAGGATACTAAAAAGGTAGAAGCTAAAGGAGGATTGGACCAAACCTAAACAAAAGGATACTAAAAAGGTAGAAGCTAAGGAGGATTGGACCAAACCTAAACAAAAGGATACTAAAAAGGTAGAAGCTAAGGAGGATTGGACCAAACCTAAACAAAAAGATACTAAAAAGGTAGAAACTAAGGAGGATTGGACCAAACCTAAACAAAAGGATACTAAAAAGGTAGAAGCTAAGGAGGATTGGACCAAACCTAAACAAAAGGATACTAAAAAGGTAGAAGCTAAGGAGGATTGGACCAAACCTAAACAAAAGGATACTAAAAAGGTAGAAGCTAAGGGAGATTGGACCAAACCTAAACAAAATGATACTAAAAAGGTAGAAGCTAAAGGAGGATTGGACCAAACCTAAACAAAATGATACTAAAAAGGTAGAAACTAAGGAGGATTGGACCAAACCTAAACAAAATGATACTAAAAAGGTAGAAGCTAAGGGGATTGGACCAAACCTAAACAAAAGGATACTAAAAAGGTAGAAGCTAAGGAGGATTGGACCAAACCTAAACAAAAGGATACTAAAAAGGTAGAAACTAAGGAGGATTGGACCAAACCTAAACAAAAGGATACTAAAAAGGTAGAAGCTAAGGAGGATTGGACCAAACCTAAACAAAAGGATACTAAAAAGGTAGAAGCTAAGGGAGATTGGACCAAACCTAAACAAAATGATACTAAAAAGGTAGAAGCTAAAGGAGATTGGACCAAACCTAAACAAAAAGATACTAAAAAGGTAGAAACTAAGGAGGATTGGACCAAACCTAAACAAAAGGATACTAAAAAGGTAGAAACTAAGGAGGATTGGACCAAACCTAAACAAAAGGATACTAAAAAGGTAGAAGCTAAGGGGGATTGGACCAAACCTAAACAAAAGGATACTAAAAAGGTAGAAGCTAAGGAGGATTGGACCAAACCTAAACAAAAGGATACTAAAAAGGTAGAAGCTAAGGAGGATTGGACCAAACCTAAACAAAAGGATACTAAAAAGGTAGAAGCTAAGGGAGATTGGACCAAACCTAAACAAAATGATACTAAAAAGGTAGAAGCTAAAGGAGATTGGACCAAACCTAAACAAAAAGATACTAAAAAGGTAGAAGCTAAGGAGGATTGGACCAAACCTAAACAAAAGGATACTAAAAAGGTAGAAACTAAGGAGGATTGGACCAAACCTAAACAAAAGGATACTAAAAAGGTAGAAGCTAAGGGGGATTGGACCAAACCTAAACAAAATGATACTAAAAAGGTAGAAGCTAAGGGAGATTGGACCAAACCTAAACAAAATGATACTAAAAAGGTAGAAGCTAAGGGGGATTGGACCAAACCTAAACAAAATGATACTAAAAAGGTAGAAGCTAAGGGGATTGGACCAAACCTAAACAAAAGGATACTAAAAAGGTAGAAGCTAAAGGAGATTGGACCAAACCTAAACAAAAGGATACTAAAAAGGTAGAAGCTAAGGGAGATTGGACCAAACCTAAACAAAATGATACTAAAAAGGTAGAAGCTAAAGGAGATTGGACCAAACCTAAACAAAATGATACTAAAAAGGTAGAAGCTAAAGGAGGATTGGACCAAACCTAAACAAAATGATACTAAAAAGGTAGAAGCTAAAGGAGATTGGACCAAACCTAAACAAAATGATACTAAAAAGGTAGAAACTAAGGAGGATTGGACCAAACCTAAACAAAATGATACTAAAAAGGTAGAAGCTAAGGGGGATTGGACCAAACCTAAACAAAAGGATACTAAAAAGGTAGAAGCTAAGGAGGATTGGACCAAACCTAAACAAAATGATACTAAAAAGGTAGAAGCTAAAGGAGATTGGACCAAACCTAAACAAAAGGATACTAAAAAGGTAGAAGCTAAAGGAGGATTGGACCAAACCTAAACAAAATGATACTAAAAAGGTAGAAGCTAAGGGGGATTGGACCAAACCTAAACAAAAGGATACTAAAAAGGTAGAAGCTAAAGGAGATTGGACCAAACCTAAACAAAAGGATACTAAAAAGGTAGAAGCTAAAGGAGGATTGGACCAAACCTAAACAAAATGATACTAAAAAGGTAGAAGCTAAGGGGGATTGGACCAAACCTAAACAAAAGGATACCAAAAAGGTAGAAGCTAAAGGAGATTGGACCAAACCTAAACAAAATGATACTAAAAAGGTAGAAGCTAAAGGAGGATTGGACCAAACCTAAACAAAATGATACTAAAAAGGTAGAAGCTAAAGGAGATTGGACCAAACCTAAACAAAAGGATACTAAAAAGGTAGAAGCTAAAGGAGGATTGGACCAAACCTAAACAAAATGATACTAAAAAGGTAGAAGCTAAGGGGGATTGGACCAAACCTAAACAAAAGGATACTAAAAAGGTAGAAGCTAAAGGAGATTGGACCAAACCTAAACAAAAGGATACTAAAAAGGTAGAAGCTAAAGGAGGATTGGACCAAACCTAAACAAAAGGATACTAAAAAGGTAGAAGCTAAGGAGGATTGGACCAAACCTAAACAAAAGGATACTAAAAAGGTAGAAGCTAAGGAGGATTGGACCAAACCTAAACAAAATGATACTAAAAAGGTAGAAGCTAAAGGAGGATTGGACCAAACCTAAACAAAAGGATACTAAAAAGGTAGAAGCTAAGGAGGATTGGACCAAACCTAAACAAAATGATACTAAAAAGGTAGAAGCTAAAGGAGGATTGGACCAAACCTAAACAAAAGGATACTAAAAAGGTAGAAGCTAAAGGAGATTGGACCAAACCTAAACAAAAGGATACTAAAAAGGTAGAAGCTAAGGGGGATTGGACCAAACCTAAACAAAAAGATACTAAAAAGGTAGAAGCTAAGGGGGATTGGACCAAACCTAAACAAAAGGATACTAAAAAGGTGGAAGCTAAAGGAGGATTGGACCAAACCTAAACAAAATGATACTAAAAAGGTAGAAGCTAAGGGGGATTGGACCAAACCTAAACAAAAGGATACTAAAAAGGTAGAAGCTAAGGAGGATTGGACCAAACCTAAACAAAAGGATACTAAAAAGGTAGAAGCTAAGGAGGATTGGACCAAACCTAAACAAAATGATACTAAAAAGGTAGAAGCTAAGGAGGATTGGACCAAACCTAAACAAAATGATACTAAAAAGGTAGAAGCTAAGGGGGATTGGACCAAACCTAAACAAAAGGATACTAAAAAGGTAGAAGCTAAAGGAGGATTGGACCAAACCTAAACAAAAGGATACTAAAAAGGTAGAAGCTAAGGAGGATTGGACCAAACCTAAACAAAAGGATACTAAAAAGGTAGAAGCTAAAGGAGATTGGACCAAACCTAAACAAAATGATACTAAAAAGGTAGAAGCTAAGGAGGATTGGACCAAACCTAAACAAAAGGATACTAAAAAGGTAGAAGCTAAGGGGGATTGGACCAAACCTAAACAAAATGATACTAAAAAGGTAGAAGCTAAGGGGGATTGGACCAAACCTAAACAAAATGATACTAAAAAGGTAGAAGCTAAGGAGGATTGGACCAAACCTAAACAAAAGGATACTAAAAAGGTAGAAGCTAAGGGGGATTGGACCAAACCTAAACAAAATGATACTAAAAAGGTAGAAGCTAAGGGGGATTGGACCAAACCTAAACAAAATGATACTAAAAAGGTAGAAGCTAAGGGAGATTGGACCAAACCTAAACAAAATGATACTAAAAAGGTAGAAGCTAAGGGAGATTGGACCAAACCTAAACAAAATGATACTAAAAAGGTAGAAGCTAAGGGAGATTGGACCAAACCTAAACAAAATGATACTAAAAAGGTAGAAACTAAGGAGGATTGGACCAAACCTAAACAAAAGGATACTAAAAAGGTAGAAGCTAAAGGAGGATTGGACCAAACCTAAACAAAAGGATACTAAAAAGGTAGAAACTAAGGAGGATTGGACCAAACCTAAACAAAATGATACTAAAAAGGTAGAAGCTAAGGGGGATTGGACCAAACCTAAACAAAAGGATACTAAAAAGGTAGAAGCTAAAGGAGGATTGGACCAAACCTAAACAAAAGGATACTAAAAAGGTAGAAACTAAGGAGGATTGGACCAAACCTAAACAAAATGATACTAAAAAGGTAGAAGCTAAGGGGGATTGGACCAAACCTAAACAAAAGGATACTAAAAAGGTAGAAGCTAAAGGAGATTGGACCAAACCTAAACAAAATGATACTAAAAAGGTAGAAGCTAAGGAGGATTGGACCAAACCTAAACAAAAGGATACTAAAAAGGTAGAAGCTAAGGGGGATTGGACCAAACCTAAACAAAATGATACTAAAAAGGTAGAAGCTAAGGGGGATTGGACCAAACCTAAACAAAATGATACTAAAAAGGTAGAAGCTAAGGAGGATTGGACCAAACCTAAACAAAAGGATACTAAAAAGGTAGAAGCTAAGGGGGATTGGACCAAACCTAAACAAAATGATACTAAAAAGGTAGAAGCTAAGGGGGATTGGACCAAACCTAAACAAAATGATACTAAAAAGGTAGAAGCTAAGGGAGATTGGACCAAACCTAAACAAAATGATACTAAAAAGGTAGAAGCTAAGGGAGATTGGACCAAACCTAAACAAAATGATACTAAAAAGGTAGAAGCTAAGGGAGATTGGACCAAACCTAAACAAAATGATACTAAAAAGGTAGAAACTAAGGAGGATTGGACCAAACCTAAACAAAAGGATACTAAAAAGGTAGAAGCTAAAGGAGGATTGGACCAAACCTAAACAAAAGGATACTAAAAAGGTAGAAACTAAGGAGGATTGGACCAAACCTAAACAAAATGATACTAAAAAGGTAGAAGCTAAGGGGGATTGGACCAAACCTAAACAAAATGATACTAAAAAGGTAGAAGCTAAAGGAGATTGGACCAAACCTAAACAAAAGGATACTAAAAAGGTAGAAGCTAAGGGGGATTGGACCAAACCTAAACAAAATGATACTAAAAAGGTAGAAGCTAAGGGGGATTGGACCAAACCTAAACAAAAGGATACTAAAAAGGTAGAAGCTAAGGGAGATTGGACCAAACCTAAACAAAAGGATACTAAAAAGGTAGAAGCTAAAGGGGATTGGACCAAACCTAAACAAAAGGATACTAAAAAGGTAGAAGCTAAGGAGGATTGGACCAAACCTAAACAAAATGATACTAAAAAGGTAGAAGCTAAGGAGGATTGGACCAAACCTAAACAAAAGGATACTAAAAAGGTAGAAGCTAAGGAGGATTGGACCAAACCTAAACAAAAGGATACTAAAAAGGTAGAAGCTAAGGGAGATTGGACCAAACCTAAACAAAATGATACTAAAAAGGTAGAAGCTAAAGGAGATTGGACCAAACCTAAACAAAATGATACTAAAAAGGTAGAAGCTAAGGAGGATTGGACCAAACCTAAACAAAAGGATACTAAAAAGGTAGAAGCTAAAGGAGATTGGACCAAACCTAAACAAAAGGATACTAAAAAGGTAGAAACTAAGGAGGATTGGACCAAACCTAAACAAAAGGATACTAAAAAGGTAGAAGCTAAGGGGGATTGGACCAAACCTAAACAAAAAGATACTAAAAAGGTAGAAGCTAAGGAGGATTGGACCAAACCTAAACAAAATGATACTAAAAAGGTAGAAGCTAAAGGAGATTGGACCAAACCTAAACAAAAGGATACTAAAAAGGTAGAAGCTAAGGGGGATTGGACCAAACCTAAACAAAAGGATACTAAAAAGGTAGAAACTAAGGAGATTGGACCAAACCTAAACAAAATGATACTAAAAAGGTAGAAGCTAAAGGGGATTGGACCAAACCTAAACAAAAAGATACTAAAAAGGTAGAAGCTAAGGAGGATTGGACCAAACCTAAACAAAAGGATACTAAAAAGGTAGAAGCTAAGGGGAATTGGACCAAACCTAAACAAAAGGATACTAAAAAGGTAGAAGCTAAGGGGGATTGGACCAAACCTAAACAAAAGGATACTAAAAAGGTGGAAACTAAAGGAGGATTGGACCAAACCTAAACAAAAAGATACTAAAAAGGTAGAAACTAAGGAGGATTGGACCAAACCTAAACAAAAGGATACTAAAAAGGTAGAAACTAAGGGGGATTGGACCAAACCTAAACAAAAGGATACTAAAAAGGTAGAAGCTAAGGGGGATTGGACCAAACCTAAACAAAAGGATACTAAAAAGGTGGAAACTAAAGGAGGATTGGACCAAACCTAAACAAAATGATACTAAAAAGGTAGAAGCTAAGGGAGATTGGACCAAACCTAAACAAAAGGATACTAAAAAGGTAGAAGCTAAGGGGGATTGGACCAAACCTAAACAAAAGGATACTAAAAAGGTAGAAGCTAAGGGGGATTGGACCAAACCTAAACAAAAAGATACTAAAAAGGTAGAAGCTAAGGAGGATTGGACCAAACCTAAACAAAATGATACTAAAAAGGTAGAAGCTAAGGAGGATTGGACCAAACCTAAACAAAAGGATACTAAAAAGGTAGAAGCTAAGGGGGATTGGACCAAACCTAAACAAAAAGATACTAAAAAGGTAGAAGCTAAGGAGGATTGGACCAAACCTAAACAAAAAGATACTAAAAAGGTAGAAGCTAAGGGAGATTGGACCAAACCTAAACAAAAAGATACTAAAAAGGTAGAAGCTAAGGGAGATTGGACCAAACCTAAACAAAAAGATACTAAAAAGGTAGAAGCTAAGGGGGATTGGACGAAACTAGAACAAAAAGATATACTTTTTTGAGTATTCTTTTGTTTTGGTTTGGTCCATTCCCCCTTAGTTTCTACCTTTTTAAGTATCTTTTTATTTTTGTTTGGTCCATTTCCCCTTAGTAGAAACTAAAGTTAGACAGGTCCATAAATTCCAGAACAGTAAGTGAGAAGCTGGCTAGCGGATAGACCCCCTGTCTCATACCCATCCCAAGCCTCCCAAAGCAAACCTTCAACAGAAAGAGTTTTCTGCTTCCGGATACGAGAGAGTTTACCTTCCCTTATAAAAGTACAGTTTTCAGGGAGTAAAAGAGCTTCCTGATATAATAAAGAAATTAATAGATAAAAAGGAAGGTTACATTTTGCGGCTTTTCGATTTATTCGAGCATGCCAGCCTTCAAGGTCATTATTGGTACGAACACATCGGCGAAATACCGATATGTTCTGTACCGACCAGAGGCTGCTGCTAAGCCAATAGGTAAAAATATAGGAAAAAAAAGCTTGAAGTAAAGGAGTTTCTACGCTTTGGCGAAGTTCTAAAAAAGAGGAGAGGATCTGATCGGCAGGAAGTAAAGAAAGAGCAAAAGTTTTCCGCAAGATAGAATAAGTTTCACCCTTTAAAAGATATTCAGATGCAAGGCCAGTCTTTTGGGCGCTCCTCCACAAAGCCTGACAAAAATGAAAAGCACAACCCTTAAATACGACCAGAGGAAAGACCTGTCGCAAAGCAACCCAGAGCCCAGCTTCAAAGTCTAATACAATAGTCTGTACTCTCCTCTGGGTCAGCAAGGAATTCACTTTTTCTAAAACCTGAAGGAACAATAAAATAAACTTCTTAATCTTTATGAATAATATCATTATATAATTATTTTATTAATATATAGCTCAATAAAGTTAACCATAAGTGACAATTTATAAAATATTGAAAACTTATATAATGTTAAAAGGTTTAAAAATGCAAAAAGATGTTAATACCATTCTGTAGTCCTCCTGACTCTTGCCCGTCATCAGAACAAAGCACAACGGAAGCTGTTTCACGTTGTCTCCGAACCTAGATAAGTGCAAATAATCATTTTTAACAATCATTTAAACAAATAAAACCTATTTTCATTACAAAATCATGTTATTTTTAAGTTGTGCCACCCTAGCCTCATACTTGATGAAGGCATGGATGGAGAACAGCTGGTAGATTGGTTTTTTCACCAGCTTGAAGGTACCATCCATGTACCAGGTTTTCGCATTTCCAAGTCGATTCAACTGCATATTTGTGGCAAATATTGCATGACGGCGTTCGTTCACGTCGACATAGCCTCTGTAGAACTGCTCAGTGCAGTGTTCGCTCAAATACTGCTCATCGATCTGTTGAAGTAGAATGATTATTTATGAGCCATTAGAAACTTTTTAACTAATCAAATTATTTATAATATAACATTTCTCCTACAGCAAAGAGGTTCCCTGTTGGCTCTTGCGGTCTCATCTTTTTCCTGTAGTAATTCACTGTTTGGCACTGGTTTAACTTACTTGTTCTTGCCCCAGGCGGCTGTCCAGTGCTTGGAATAAGCCCAACGACTTTATCAACAATTTTCGAAGATGTTTCGAACAAATTCTTTTTAGCTTCTATTTTCATCTGTATTGGAAAACGTATTCACAATTATTTGAAAGTTAGAAATATAATATTTAAATTTATTCGAAATAATACTGATATATAATTACCTTTTTATTTTGAAGCACTTTAGTTAGGACTCCCCGTACAGCTGGGTGTATATGAGGCTTATTATTACTTTTGTAAAATGCTCCATCTTGTCTTATTCCGGCGGGACACTTCAACCTATTGCATCGCCATTTTGTTGCGCCACATTTATAGATAGTTTTTATAGTAAACTTATAGCCTTTGCTAGAGACAAGCAGATTTCTTCCCTTTTGTGAACCCTTCTCCACAATATTGAAGACTTCTTCTTCATCTTCTATTACAGGGTATTCGACATCGCTTATGTCTCTGATAGTTTTCAAATAAGTTATATTTTATAATAGAATGAAGAAATGTATGTAATGATGCTTTAATAAGTTTTCAACTTACGATTCTGTATCTTGATTTTCGGAAGGAGATATTGTCCTGGTCGTTTTTAAATTAGTTAATAACTAAACAGGGCCCGCGCTGGGTCAAAATTTTGTGGGGCCAAGTTTTTTTTTTAAAGTCCCATGTATAACGCGCACTTATTTATTTCCAATCACCTTTAATAAGCTCCTAGTCGGCTTCAAATCAATAAAACCATCACATAATAAGTGTCTTCTTCGTTTTATAATTATTCAAATTTTTAGTTTTATTTGTATAAAGTGAGCGTTAGTAATAGCTTTTTTAATATCTCTTTAATTTCACGCGACTTTAATGACCTAACGGTATTACAAAGTATGCTATACAAGATAAGTATTATATAGATTGATATAGTCTGCACGCGAATGACCGGATTAAAACACGAGGCTAATTTTGATTGGCTCAACTTTTCAATAACAACTTTTTTCTGCGACATTTTTTTAGACAAAGAAACATCTGAAAAATGTCACAATAAAAAAAATCGAAAATGAAAATTGGATAAAAAACATATAAATTCATTGGGGCCAATCACGATTCTTTCGGGCCAATTTTGAAAAAGTGGGGCCATTGGCCCCGGTGGCCCTCGACAGCGCGAGCCCTGGTTATATTTTATAATAGAATGCTTTTATAAGTTTTCAACTTACGATTCTTCCCATTCGATTGTCTCAAAGGCTGCAATTTCGTAATTCTCCATCAGTACTGAAGGAAGAATAGTAACTTGAAATATATAGCATTTTAATTTCTTTTAAATATTTATGGTTAAGGTTAAGGTTAGGGCTAAGATAATGGTTAGATCTTAACCGTTAGTTAATTTTACTGTTTTTGAACACGTTATTTTTCTTTTTTTGCTTTTTAACAAAATCCTCAAATTAGGTGTGAACCTCATACATGGGTTTGCCGCATAGATGGTGTTTTACGCTAAACATTTTGTAACTTCAAATTTCAATCCTGTAAAATTATAATCTGAAATCCACCATATCAAAAGTACATAGTTCGCTCACCAGGGTCTTGAATAAATCAATTCGAAAGATAAGTTGTCCAAACACGAGAACTTTCACTATAGCAATTAGAATGAAAATCAAGCTAAGTTTTGAAATATATAAAAATTGACTTTGTCTTTTCAACCAATCACAAACCAAAGTCTTGTCCAGCGTTGTTAGAATCGGTATTGACCAATACTGTAACAGTAACAGCGATGTCTTTGAAGTTGTTATTGTGTTATTTAAACATTTATTTTTATGATGTTGTTTCTTTGAAGAGATTTTCATGAGAAAGAAACTTCGTAACTAATACTTCAAAGAGTTTATTTCTCACAATTCACTTTGAAGTTGTGTGAATGTGTTTTCTGAACATTTGTTACGAAGTTTCTTTCTCATGAAAATCTCTTCTTGAAAACTTTTTATCCAATTCTACCTTTTTAAAATAAGTTTTTCACGTATTGCGAATATAATTAAATTATTTTAGTTCGTTAGACAGTTATTCTGAAAAAAATAATTTAAACTCTTTTTTAATTATTTTCAACATTAAAAAATTATAAACACTATTTTAGAATTTTTATATTTTATATTTTAATTTTTATATATTTTTATTTTTAGGATTTTTTATATTAGTCCATTTTTTGTGTGAAAGGACCTTAAAGATTAAGTTAACTTTAGTCCATATATTTTATTAATATTTATTAATATTTTATTTGTCGTCTATGCTACATGTTCTTTGCTTATGTTAATGCATCGAGTCTCATTTAAATGGATCCCGTTTAATACGAGTATTTTCATGTAAAATAAATTTGAACGACTAAACTTTTTTTGAATCTACATGATTCTATAAAATAGATTCATCAAAAAGTCGGCTCGAAGATTAATTCAACTTTCATATCAAACACAAAATATTTTAAACAAATAAGGCTAATTTCAATAATAACTAAATTCCTCTAGATGCAACTTCCTACCCTTCTCCCAGCTTCAAGTTGAAAAACTTCCTTCACCCATTCAAGCCTCAGTTCAATGCGTGGATCTTCTTTCTGTAGACTGGAGCCAGGTAAGTGAGCATGACCTTCACCAGATCTTCCAGCTGGTACTCAGGCTTCCAGTTCCAGTCCCTCTGAGCTCCACTGTCGTCAAAGTCCATCGGCCAGGAGTCCGCTTTTGTGGTTAAAGTACATTTATCGTGTAGTTTTTCTAATAGAAGACTATACGTGATAAAATTAAATGCAGATTATGATGATAATAGTTGTAGTCTAGTCACACAACTGAAGCGCTGAAAAACTATAAAGATATAAATCGCAAAACTTTTCAAATCTTATTCAAACACCTTCATACAACACTCACCAATCTGTTGTCTGGCATCGGGCTTGTAAGTGATCGTGAAGTCAGGAAGGTACCTTCTTATTTGATCCGCCAGCTCTTCAGGCGTGAAACTCATTGCATTGACGTTGTACGTTCGCAGCTTCAGCTTCTCCTCAGGAACCTCCATGATCTCTTCCACTGACCTGCGAGCATGGATGGGCTTTATGAGTTGAGAAGGAAAGTGGAAAGATTAAATAAATTCAAGAAAAAAATTGTAAACGAAAAAGGTTTTGATAACTTATTAAAAGTTTTTAAACCTTCAAATCGCCAATTCGAACTTTTATTATTTTAAACCCTATATTTCCCTGCCTCATCAGCCCTTCTCACCAAGCACCTGAGACAGTCGTCGATGTACATCATGGGCAGTCTGGTGTCCTTGCCGAGAAAGCACTCGTAGGTGCCATGCTTGAGGGCATCGTGGAAGATGTGGCATGCGTAGTCTGTCCTTGCGAGGAATGTTTATCGAAAAATGAAATCGAATTTATAATTTTCGTTAAAATTTGTATCCTATAATTATTATAATTATTCATTATAATCAAATCAATTGAGACATCTTGAGAATGCAAACTGATTCTAAATCTGCAATTCATAATCTTCAGTATGCTTTTTTTATATTTTAAATAAAGAATCGATTCTTTTTCCATTAAATCTCCCCGTACCAGTGGTTCCACCTCCAGGCACTGTGTCAGCTGATACAACGCCTGGAAATCTCAAACTTCTGAAGTCCAAACCGAACTTGTGGTGAAAGTACTGTAGTTTGATAGAAGTGGACTCAAATAAGATGGTTTAGGTTGTAGTGGGAAGCTATTAATATTTTTTTTTAATCGATTTAATAAAATTATAGTGTTCATCAAATCTAATCGACTATCGAGTGTTTTAGTTTCACAATTTGTTATTAATTTGGTAAAAACCTATCTTTAACCCAACTCACTTCTCCCATAAGTTCGGAATGCACTTTTGAAACGCCATAGATGGTTCTGGGTCTTTGGATCGTCAGGTCTGGAGTTCGTTCCCTGGGAGATGTTGGTCCGAAAGCACCTTGTTTGAGGGAGAAATGGGTGTATGCAAAAATGCTTGAGTCGTTGGTTATATACATTTATGAAATAGTTCGCCAACTCGATCAGTACATTTTAAAGATTACAGGATCTCACCGATAGTGCTAGGCACGAATAGTTTAAGGCGGTACTGCTTCGAAAGTTCCAGAACGTTGTGGAAGCCGTCGATGTTGAGTTTAAGAGCTAGTGGAATGTTGTTTTCACCCACGGCACTCAGTAGAGCACTGAAGTGGATTATCCAGTCTATTTCCAGGTTAACGACGATCTCCTGGAGGTTCTTGTAGTCCAAGATGTCCGCGTAAATGAACTTGCCTTTGGTTTGGGAGAGGAAGGGGTTTGATGGTGGATGGATGAGTGTTTTCATAGTTTTTGATAGATTGCTGAGTGTGGTTTTTATAGAGGTTTTTAAGTTTGTAAAAAAAGTAACTCGAAAAAGAGAGAAATTAAAAAGTCAGAAAGAAATTTGCATAAAAATACGTGAGGCAACCTCCTTGTAAGACTTTTTGTGAAGGCTTCAAGATGTCTGACATTATCACTGAATTTCGGCCATACTTCTTCCTGTCAGTGCCATGGTTTTCAATCAATAAGAATGGCGTTAAATGAAATAATGATTTGAAGTATAATTTAGTGTGAGATTCATTGGTTGTAGGTTTCAAAAAGGTTTCCTATAAATCAATTTCATTTCATGACGTGTGTATGTGTGCGTGTGTTTTTGCGTGTGTGTGTGGGTATGTGTGTGGGTGTGTGTGTGTATGTGTGTGTGTTTTTGCATGTGTGTGTGTGTGTGTGTGTGTGTGTGTGTGTGTGTGTGTGTGTGTGTGTGTGTGTGTGTGTGTGTGTGTGTGTGTGTGTGTGTGTGTGTGTGTGTGTGTGTGTGTGTGTGTGTTTGTGTGTGTGTGTGTGGGTGTGTGTGGGTGTTTTTGTGCGTGTGTATGTGTGTGTGTGAGCTAACAACTCCACCAACCTCAATCTTTGGCCCAAGCCCTTTCCAAGCTGACCAAGACTTCCTAGCGAAGAAACGAACAATGATTTAGAGCTTCATTTCACTAAAAAAGATCAATGCACAGTTTCACAATAAATCATTTCTCCATTGAATAAGTATTTTATTAATGACCTAAATGAATTTTTTATTAATGACCTAAATGAATTTTTTATTAATGACCTAAATGAATTTTTTATTAATGACCTAAATGAATTTTTTTATTAATGACCTAAATGAGTTTTTTTATTAATGACCTAAATGCATTTTTTATTAATGACCTAAATGAATTTTTTATTAATGACCTAAATGAATTTTTTTATTAATGACCTAAATGAGTTTTTTTATTAATGACCTAAATGAATTTGCATTGTTTGCCTTTTCATTATGACGAGGCCTATGGTTTACTTGCGAGCAATATGGGTTTTATTGATTCAGTAACGTGGTAAAGGCATATGTTACCAAGGTTCTTGTATTAATTTGAAAAATTAAGTTATTTATATGAATCCTAAATTCGATTTTTAAATGTTTCAATGGATGATCTTAAGACAAAATGAGTAGAGCTAAAACGATAATTCAGATAGTTTTTGCGCCAGGGCCGAATAGTGGACCAAATGACGATTCGATATCATTGATGATTTTGCATTTGGTGGATCAAATCATTATATTTTCAAATAACCTATTTTTGAAAACAATGATTATGTTGACTTAAAATCTTTCAATTTATTTTTTTCTTTTAATGAAAAAACAATTCAACCAGCCTGTGATGAGGATCTTGGGCATAGTGTGAACAGGTCCATTTTTCTGCTCTTGCAGTTCATCAAGAGAAAAGAATCTACAACTGGCAATTCTAGGAGCACCACCACTTGAGCCAACGCCAGTGCCAAACCTTCCAGCAGCCACCGCTAACTTGTGCATCAAACAGCGAGACATGCTGGCAATCGGGCAATAAAGAACGTGCACACCTGCCTTTAGACCAACCACACGTTTACCGCTCAGTGGCGCATAGCAAGTTTACATGTGCAATTGGATTCATAGGCGATTAAGATACAATCAAATCGATCTATAGCCTATAGACTATAGGCTGTAGCTAAAACATTTCCTTATATAAACTTAATGAATATAGATTTATGTATACTTTTTTTATTAACTTTTTATATTTCTTTTATCCACATGCATACATATGCAGTCGGAGGAATGTCCCATTGTCTGTGGTGTGGGGTCAGGTAGGTTAATAGACCATGATCTAGATAGTTCCTGTCTTGAAAAATGAGCCATAATTAAATAAGAATGTTAAAATGCTCATCTTAAAAATGTATTTTTCAAAGCTTGGTGAAAATGGGAGTAAACTTTTTTAATACTTATCAATAATCTATATAATAGTAAAATATCTTAATAAATATATTATATAAAAAAAGTGGGAAAAAATAATTTCTTAAATTTTAATTCGTATAAACTGAAAAATTAACATAAATGTTTAATTTTTTACCTAGTCGACGCTATAACAAAATTTCAAATGAAATATTAATTTTTTCAATTTTGGAAAAAAGTACTTTTCCTAAGAGTTCGTATAAATTATTTGGCGTGTAAAACTATTAAAACAATCTTTTTTTTTAACATTTAAATAAATGCTAATTAAATAATATTCCTATTATTGGATAATAAATTATCAAATATGATAAAATAATTATAATGGGAAAAAATATAATTATAAAAATTAGGGAAATATGATTAAAATATTATTATATCATTAGAGTTGAATTGACTAAATTTCTATTTTCTTCCAGCTAAAAGAAAATATATTTTAGAAAAAATGACTTCTCTTACTACACTCCTCCATTTCAAACTTGCAGATTCAGATTTCAAAAAAGAAAGTAAGATTATTATTTTGAATTCTCAAATCTTGCATAAAGTTTAAATAACATGTCAAGAGCATTAAAATATATCTAATTTAGTGAAGCAATTATTTATTTATATGTATAATAGTAATCACCACCAACACCATCATTCTATTCTCTTCTCACACTACAGCTAAAAAGCAACAAGTTGTAGATGCAGTGAGCAACCACTTCACAAAGTTCGGGTTCCACAACCTCGATCCTGTGGTGGACAAGGGCTTTGCAGACGGCTCTTTCTTGCACCTCTTTGTCAGTGCTAATGGAGAGTTTGTGCTCTTAATCTTTTAGTCAATTAGTGTTAATAATAATAATAATAATAATTATTATTATTATTATATTACTATTATTATTAAATGAAATAAATTTATCAATTAGTAATCATAATAGGTTAATTACAAATTTACTTTTTACTTGATTATTAAATCCAATTTCCTGTTATTCTATTCCATCCCATCCTCCATCCACCCATGCAGTCATCTGACATTGAAAGGTCACAAGGACGGGCTGGTCACATTGGATATCCATGAATACGTCATCCATCATAAGGATAAGATCTTCTGCACTGAGGTGGTGATGATCATGATGATTAAGATGGTTGAAGAAATGATAATGATTGTACTCATCTGATGATGATAATCATTATGATGATGGATGAGGATGTGATTATGAAGGTTATGATGATGATAAAGAATTTAATGATGCTAATGATGATGAAAAATGAAATTAGGATTATGATGATGATGAAGAATGTAATGATGATGATGATGATGATGAATGTAATGATGATGATGATGAATGTTATGATGATTATGATGATGAGGAAACAGGATACTTCTAAAAAGACTTTGTGGCAATTCCAGGTGGTGAAGGAGATTGAGAACTCTCTGAAGGAGCTACTCAATGCCAGAGAGTCCAAGAGGTGTTGTGATGATGATGATAATGGTGGTGGTGATGATGATGATGATGGTGGTGGTGATGATGATGATGATGGTGGTGGTGATGATGATGATAATGGTGGTGATGATAATGATCATAATGGTGGTGGTGATGGTGATGAGGATGAAGACGATGTGAAAGACAATAACTACGTTGATAAAGCCGAATCCGAAAATTCATATCAATCTCGCATATCGACATTAAACACCAAGCATGCCACATCGGACAGTCACCCAGCGGTACGCAGGGGGGACGTAGTGGACGCTTACTATCCCACGGTGGACGGCAGGATGGCAGAGTACGACTTTGCGGAAGTCTTGAGCGACGTGCAGTCGACGTTTCAAAGGGTGCAAATCGTCCGCTCCCTGTCGCTCGGCAATGTGCTCGTGTTGGATGGCGATATCAGTAAGTGTTGTGGCTTGGTTGGTGCTTGTGCTGGATGTGGATGGGGATATTGGGGGTTGCTGTGGGTTGGTTGGTATTGTTATATTTGTGGATATTGGGGGTTGTTGCGGTGGTATTGTAGGGTTAGTTTGGTGGAATGGATTTGATGTGGTGAAGGGATGGTGGGTGTGGTATTTGATGGGGAAAAGATAGTGGGGTTGTAATTGTAGGAAATGCTGTGGTGGATGGTGTTGTGGCGATAAAGTGGTATTTCAGTGGTGTAGGGTGGTGTTCGAGCAACAATTGGGTGTTGTTGTATATTCAACGATTGATGGCTAGCTAACCTGCTTGCACACAGACATGAGTGAGGCTGATCTCATCTACACGCACACTCTCATGCAAAAAGGAAGCATCTCATATAAAGTAAGAATTAATTCGATAATTATTTATTTTTAGTTATTTAAATTTAAAGTATTCCTTTTGTCAATTATATTTAGTATGACCTGTTAAAATGTTCACCCTTTTGTCCGTCCATCCACCTTTTTCTTCCTTCCTTCCATCCATACATCTATCTATTTACCCATCTATCCATCTATCCACCCATCTATTCTTCAATCCATTCATCCATCCATCCATTCATCCATCCATTCATCCATCCATTCATCCATCCATTCATCCATCCATCCATCCATTCATCCATCCATTCATCCATCCATTCATCCATCCATCCATTCATTCATCCATCCATCCATTCATCCATCAATTCATCCATCCATTCATCCATCCATTCATCCATCCATCCATTCATCCATCCATTCATCCATCCATTCATCCATCCATCCATCCGTTCATCCATCCATTCATCCATCCATTCATCCATCCATCCATTCATCCATCCATTCATCCATCCATTCATCCATCCATCCATTCATCCATCCATCCATTCATCCATCCATTCATCCATTCATCCATCCATTCATCCATCCATTCATCCATCCATTCATCCATCCATCCATTCATCCATCCATTCATCCATCCATTCATTCATCCATCCATTCATCCATCCATTCATCCATCCATTCTTCGATCCATTCATCCATCCATCTACCCATCCATCCACCCATCTATCCACCCATCTATTCTTCGATCCATCCATTCATCCATGAAGGATAAAACGTGCTTGATCCTGGGTGGAGGGGATGGGGGACTGCTAAATGAAATAGTGCAGGAAAAACCCAAGAGTGTGGTTCTAGTCGATATATCCTTTGAGTCGAATGGGGGAGGAGTTGTGGTGATGATTATCATCGCCATCATCATCACATCATAATCAACACCATCGCATCATAATTAACAACATCAACACTATCACATTACAAGAAGCATCAAAACCACAATCTTTCCAACCAAACTTTCTTTTCTCCAATCAAACCCAAATTTTGCTCTATTCAAACCCTCCCCTCTTCCAACCAAACTCTCCCCTCCTCCAACCAAACCTTCCCCTCCTCCAATCAAACCCTTTCCTTTTCCAACCGATCCCTCCCTTCCTCCAACCAAACCCTCCCCTCTTCCAACCAATCCCTTCATTCCTCCAACCAATCCCTCCCCTCCTCCAACCAAACCCTCCCCTCCTCCAACCAATCCCTTCATTCCTCCAACCAAACCTTCCCCTCCTCCAACCAATCCCTCCCCTCCTCCAACCAAACCCTCCATTCCTCCAACCAAACCCTCCTCTCTTCCAACCAATCCCTCCATTCCTCCAACCAAACCCTCTCCTCCTCCAACCAATCCCTCCATTCCTCCAACCAAACCCTTCCCTCCTCCAACCAATCCCTCCCCTCTTCCAACCAAACCCTCCCCTCCTCCAACCAATCCCTCCATTCCTCCAACCAAACCCTTTCCTTTTCCAACCGATCCTTCCCTCCAACCAAACCCTCCCCTCTTCCAACCAAACCCTCCATTCCTCCAACCAAACCCTCCCCTCCTCCAATCAAACCCTCTCCTCCTCCAACCAAACTCTCTCCTTCTCCAACCAATCCCTTCATTCCTCCAACCAATCCCTCCCCTCCTCTAATCAAACCCTCCCCTCCTCCTACCAAACCTTCCCCTCCTCCAACCAATCCCTCCCCTCCTCCAACCAAACCCTCCATTCCTCCAACCAAACCCTCCTCTCTTCCAACCAATCCCTCCATTCCTCCAACCAAACCCTCCCCTCCTCCAACCAATCCCTCCATTCCTCCAACCAAACCCTCCCTTCCTCCAACCAATCCCTCCTCTCCTCCAACCAAACCCTCCCCTCCTCCAACCAATCCCTCCATTCCTCCAACCAAACCCTTTCCTTTTCCAACCGATCCCTCCCTTCCTCCAACCAAACCCTCCCCTCTTCCAACCAAAACCTCCATTCCTTCAACCAATTCCTCCCCTCCTCCAACCAAACCCTCTCCTCCTCCAACCAATCCCTCCCCTCCTCCAACCAAACCCTCCCTTCCTCCAACCACCCCCTCCCCTCTTCCAACCAATCCCTCCATTCCTCCAACCAAACCCTCCCCTCCTCCAACCAATCCCTCCCCCCCTCCAACCAAACCCTCCATTCCTCCAACCAAACCCTCCCCTCCTCCAACCAAACCCTCCCCTCCTCCAACCAATCCCTCCCCTCCTCCAACCAAACCCTCCCCTCCTCCAATCAAACCCTCCCCTCTTCCAACCAAACCCTCCCCTCCTCCAATCAAACCCTTCCCTCCTCCAACCAAACCCTCCCCTCCTCCAACCAAACCCTCCCCTCCTCCAACCAAACCCTCCCCTTCTCCAACCAAACCCTCCCCTCCCCCAATCAAACCCTCCCCTCCTCCAACCAAGCCCTCCCCTCCTCCAATCAAACCCTCCCCTCCTCCAATCAAACCCTCCCCTCATCCAACCAAACCCTCCCCTCCTCCAACCAAACCCTCCCCTTCTCCAACCAAACCCTCCCCTCCTCTAACCAAACCCTCCCCTTCTCCAATCAAACCCTCCCCTCATCCAACCAAACCCTCCCCTCCTCCAACCAAACCCTCCCCTCTTCCAACCAAACCCTCCCCTCCTCCAATCAAACCCTCCCCTCCTCTAATCAAACCCTCCCCTCCTCCAACCAAACCCTCCCCTCATCCAACCAAACCCTCCCCTCCTCCAATCAAACCCTCCCCTCATCCAACCAAACCCTCCCCTCCTCCAACCAAACCCTCCATTCCTCCAACCAATCCCTCCCCTCCTCCAACCAAACCCTCCCCTCCTCCAACCAAACCCTCCCCTCCTCCAACCAAACCCTCCCCTCCTCCAATCAAACCCTCCCCTCCTCCAATCAAACCCTCACCTCCTCCAATCAAACCCTCCCCTCCCCCAATCAAACCCTCCCCTCCTCCAATCAAACCCTCCCCTCTCCTAATCAAACCCTCACCTCCCCCAATCAAACCCTCCCCTCCTCCAATCAAACCCTCCCCTCCCCTAATCAAACCCTCCCCTCCCCCAATCAAACCCTCCCCTCCTCCAACCAAACCCTCCCCTCCCCTAATCAAACCCTCCCCTCCCCCAATCAAACCCTCCCCTCCTCCAACCAAACCCTCCCCTTCTCCAACCAAACCCTCCCCTCCTCCAACCAAACCCTCCCCTCCTCCAATCAAACCCTCCCCTCATCCAACCAAACCCTCCCCTCCTCCAACCAAACCCTCCCCTCCTCCAACCAAACCCTCCCCTCCTCCAATCAAACCCTCCCCTCCTCTAATCAAACCCTCCCCTCCTCCAACCAAACCCTCCCCTCATCCAACCAAACCCTCCCCTCCTCCAATCAAACCCTCCCCTCATCCAACCAAACCCTCCCCTCCTCCAACCAAACCCTCCATTCCTCCAACCAATCCCTCCCCTCCTCCAACCAAACCCTCCCCTCCCCCAACCAAACCCTCCCTTCCTCCAATCAAACCCTCCCCTCCCCTAATCAAACCCTCCCCTCCCCCAATCAAACCCTCCCCTCCTCCAACCAAACCCTCCCCTTCTCCAACCAAACCCTCCCCTCTTCCAACCAAACCCTCCCACCCTTCCTTAACTATGCCACATCGATGAGGAGGTCATACAGGCTTCCAAGCACCACCTGCCCAGGGTGCACAAGGGCATCCTGGACTGTCGTAAGGGCAGTAACTATGAGGTGGGTGAGTGAGGGAGAGAGGAAGGGTGAGGGGGGGAAGGGGGGATGTGGGTGAGATAAGAGGGGGTGGGGGTAAGAATGGAAGATGGTGGGGAGAGGGAAGGAGAAAAGGAGGGTGGTGAGAGGGAAGGAGAGAAGGTTAAAGTTGGTAAAGTTTTTTCAAAATCATGAGTTGCTTTTAAATGCTTGTCTCTCTCATTTTTCGTCTCTTCCACAATCATCATCATGCAGATTTTCATCGGAGATGCTCTCGAGTACATGAGAGGCTGTGTGGAGAAGGCAAAGACATTCGATTACGTTCTATACGACATTACAGCTGTTCCCGTTACTAAGGAACCTCTGTGTATGTGTCTGTGTATGTGTCTGTGTATGTGTCTGTGTGTGTGTTTGTGTGTGTTTTTGTGTGTGTGTTTGTGTGTGTGTGTGTGTGTGTGTGTGTGTGTGTGTGTGTGTGTGTGTGTGTGTGTGTGTGTGTGTGTGTGTGTGTGTGTGTGTGTGTGTGTGTGTGTGCGTGTTTGTGTTTGTGTGTGTGTGTCCCAAAAATACAATTTCTTTTGAATTTAATTGTAATAGTGGCGATGCAAATTTAAACAAATACTTATCCCAATACTACTACCATCTCAATACCTCGAACAATAACATCATCATAATTATAACAAAAACATACTAACCACAACAACAACAATAATAAAAACAACAAAACACGCAACGCTAGCGAGTGAGTGGGAGTTCCTGGAGCAGTCGATCCGTCTGTCTCTGGAGGTGCTCTCTGGCATGGAGCACGCCAGGTTCCTGTGCCATGTGAGAGGGAGGTGGAGGAGATGGGAGGAAGGGGTGAGAGAAGAGGTGAGAGAAGAGGGAGTGAGAGAGGGAGGATGCTATAAAGATGGATCATTTGAGAAAGGGCCGGATCCGTGGAATTGGAGAGATACGACTGGAGACGTCGCAAGCCAATATGGCAAAATGGAGGGAAACATTTTATAGTCGCGTTTTCATTAAGATTTCACTGGTTCCTACTTCCTTTGCATGCTACAGTCGACGGCGTTGCTGGCGAAAGAGAGCTTGGAAATGTTTGACGCGCTGCTGAAGAAACTGGACGATAGACTGCAGTGGCTCAAGCATCCTGCCTTCGTTCCCTCCTTCCATGAAGTGTTAGTGGAATGGAAGATGGTGGGAGAAGTTTCAACGAATTAGAATTGTTAAAATCAGTCAATTAGATTTTTTTAAATTAATGGTTTATTTTTGCATTTAAACTCATTTAGTGATTTGGTTCATACAATTTAAATTATGAGTTGTTTGAAATAATTTAATTGTCTTTTCCAGATCCGTCTTTTACGAGATATGGCTTAGAAGCGAATAAGATGCAATAAGATGTCTCAGATAGATTTCACCGGTCATATATTCATAATACCTTGGCACTAGTCAGTTAGTTTATTCCGTTGTTAGGAGATTGCACGATTATTGTGTGGTGTGTTTTATCATTTCCATTCACCATTTGTTACCTTTATACACACTTGCTGCAACCACATTAACCAGCGACATTTTAAACTTCCTAGTGTTTGATATTTTTTGTAGTATTTTTAAATTTAATGCGATTTTATCTTAGAATTTAGATTTTTGAACTTTTATTCGATTCTCTAATCGGTGTTTGTACCAGCGAAGTTTTGACATCTGTTCATATTTCTATCATTTTGAATCTCATTTAAAAAAAATGGATATTTGCATATTTGAGATCTACATTTATCATGTCTGTAAATGTAGCCATTTCAATACAATTTCTAGTCTTTGAAATTTCATATAAATATTCTAGTTTTTCAAAAAAAATGTTATGTATATGATCAAATTTCAAGTTTAAATTCCCTTATATATTTGTATTGTTTTGCATAATTATGACTCCTGTTTCATCCATTACTATTTTATTGATTAAAAGTAGAGCGATTTCTTTAATTTATTCTCATTTGCCGTTGTCTAATCTTAATATTTCCTTCTTAAAACTTTTCTACAAAAGATATAACTGCCAAAAATTAAAGAAAATTTATTTTCAAAATGAACGGAACGACTAGCAAAGAGAATGCTGGTTCTTGCAGTCTTCCTGCATCCCGCATTAGAACCATCATGAAAAGTTCTCCTGAAGTTAACAGCATTGGAAACGACTCACTTTATCTCATCGTCAAAGCTACCGTGAGTATTTTTTTAGATTTAAGTGTTAATATTTTTGAACGAAAGTTTTGATTGCACTTAATTTTAAAAAGGAGTTGTTTGTGGAGTGGCTGGCGCGCCAGGCGTACCAGAGAAGTGACAATGCAGACTTGCTTGATTACAAACATTTGGCTGACATCGTCAACGATGAAGATAAACTCAAGTTTCTTCATGGTTCGTTTATAGGCTTGATTTTATTAAATATTTTTTAAATTTATATTTATTGTTATTTAAAAAAAACTTAGAAAAACCATAAATGAAACTAAATTCCCTTCACAGACATCATTCCTAAAAAGATCAAGTACAAAGATTATCTACAAATGGTTCAAAAGGGAGATATTATTGTCATTCAATAAGCTGTCCTTAAATTTTAAGGCTTAAAATTAAAAAGTTATTGATCTTTTCATTTAATTCATTTGTATAATCCAAATATGGAGATTAAATCGATTTAAAATCAGCTTATTATTGGACCAAAAAATTATTTTTCAACTTTTTTTATACTTTTGCTAGTTTTTAAAGTCTACTAAACAAAACTTTAAACATTTTTTTCTAAAAAAAGACTAAAAAACTAAAACATAATTGTATTAAAAGGGGCCTGTCAATCGATTAAAAAAAATTTTAATGGCATGAAATAATTGTAGTAGGAGAAATTTTTTAAATATTTTTTTTGCTTTTGGTTTATTACTAGACAACGGATGCGCATAAGTGGAATTGTGGAAGGGTAGAATGGATTGGGATTTTGAAAGTGAATGACGACAGATAAAAGGGTGGGCAGCGAAAAAGAATTTTTGTAATCATGTTGGTTGGTAGTTTGTCTCTTTCTTTTGTAAGGACAGAACAATAGATGACCCCAGCACGCTCACAAAGGGAAACTATAAAGTATGAACAATTAACTCAAAAAAACAAGAAAACTAAGTTATATAAACTCAATTAAATGTTATATTGATTTAAAAAATAATAATTTAAAGAAAACTCGTAAATCATTAAAAATTTTTAAAGACAACCGCAATGGAGCCAACTAAAGATTATGACTTGTATTGTATTATGGCTGAATATGAAGTGCTCTTTTCTTGTCCCAGTTAGGCATTCTTCAAGCATAAATCGATAAATATGAGCATCTTTAAGGCGCATTCATTATTATATGCATTTAAGAAGAAGATACTTTAAATGCTTCCTACATAAGGTTTTTCTCTTTCAGTTATCATGCAATCAATGAACTGTCTCACATTTTCAGCAGTGGTTCTTTGCTTTGTCGTGGAGTGCTTTGGACATCCTGTCTACAAACGCTGGCACACAAAAGATGGCATTAGTTTATGTCGTGCCGCAGAATCAAGCATTGTCAATTTGGTCAGCAAACACTCGAAAGCAGCAGAATGCTCAAGCTTTTGTGAACTCCTCAACTCCAAACTCCCTTCATACGATCCACACAACCCTGACAACTACTCTACGTACTTCTCGCATGTGGCAGGCATGTACCCTGAATTGAACATGAGTGTTAGCAAGAGGGACCAAAGGGAGGTGATAAAGATTTCGTACGGTGATCTCTACGCATGGTTGTCTCAGTATCCCCCGATCTTCAATTACAAACCAGTGAACGCTTTCGAAGCTTGCTCTGGCTTCAACTTCTTCAACGATTCGGGCGTCTGTCAGCTTTTCCCTCTTTCCACCGACGAGTGGCTAGCTACACCCAGCACCAGCTCGTGCAATTACTACCAAGTAAGATTTTTTGGCAAGTCAATAGCTAAATTGAAACATTTAATATTTTTAATTCTTTAGATTTAATGTTTCTTCATTTGTTTTCTGTTTCAGAAAATGAGTTTTGGGCCATGTCCAACAAGAACATGTAAGAATTTCTATTTAAAAAACGTTATACTTTCTCGTGGCGCCAATTCCGTCACAATGATCAATCAATGAATCAAATAGATTTCTATAGCGCTCTTTCTTCAAATTCAAGAGCGCTCAGAATGAACTCAGAATAACTCCATACATAAATTTAAAAACTCCTACTAAACAAAGACTTATTATATTCTTCTTATTATTTTTACAGACCAGGACGACTGCCATGACGTTCCTGGAGTGGATGAGTCGGACAACGGAGTTTATTTGGTCTCCATCAACAATATAATACGCCCAATCTACTGCCTCTTCACTGCAGGCGAGAAATACACGGTAGAAGTTTTACTCTTTTTCCTATTTAAAAATATTAGACCAGAAAATAATTTATTTGTTTTATTTAAAAAAAAATATAAATAAATATTTAGAAGAAAAAAAACATAATTTGGTACATTAAGTAAGTAAATTTAACAAACCTTAAGGTATTTCAAAGAAGGGTGAATGCAGACGTAAGCTTCAATAGGAATTGGCAGTCCTACAAGATGGGCTTTGGAGATCTGAAAGGGAGCTTTTGGCTTGGTACGTGTGCCTGCTCTTTTTATTAATAAAATACAAAACCACTTTAAACGTAATCTGTGTAGCATAGGAGCAGAGTTTAAATTGTTACAATTTCTAAGGTATATTTCTTGTTCATAGTGAAATGAATTGAGTAAAATGGACAAAAAACATTAAATTATGTAAATAAAACAGAAAAAATCACAGGAAACGAGTTGGTGCACAACCTGACGGCAGCGAGGTCGTACAACATGAAGATCTACTTGGAAGCGTTTGATGCGCAGTCGGCTGAGCAGAACTACGTCGGCTTCATTCTCAACTCGGAAGACGAAAAATACTCGCTGAGGTTTTCGTCCACATCCGGAAATGCTGGTCAGATTTGTGGATTAAAAGATGGCATCAATAAAATGATATAGAAATATCTGGCAAGATTCAAGAACGTTAAAAAAACAAATAACAGATACAATAAAGACCTAAATAAATCTTTATTAACAGAAAAATCGTATTCATCTAAAACCCGCCAGGACAATGCCTCTACCCAAACCAATCCTTTTCAACTTTGGACCGAGATTATGACTCATTTGCCCCGTTTGGTTGTGCTAGCTACTACGAGTGTGGCTGGTGGTTTTTGTCCTGTCACAATGGCATGTTGAACGCACCCTACCACACGCCTCAGACCAAGGGCTCTACCGACAGTTTCATGAAGTGGTGCGTCTTCAAGGGATTAGGTCAGCCGTTGAAGTATGCCGCTATGATGCTGACAAGGGGGTGAATCCAAATCAACTAGACAGCCACACCAACTACACAACTACACAACCACACCAACTACACAACTACACAACCACACCAACTACACAACCACACCAACTACACAACTACACAACCACACCAACTACACAACGATACCAACCACACCAAATAAAATCCACTGAAACTGAAAAATGTACCCCAACTCGTTTGAAGTTACTTTCCACATTTTAAACATTTTATAAAGACTTGAGTAGAATTTAAAGAGGATTTTATTTATGAAATCTGAATATATCTGATCTTCGACTCATTTGCACCTTTTGGAAAACATGGATTCCACTATTATCTCGATTTTGTATTTCAAAAACGATTTTAAACCGCAATTTGTATTTTTGAAAAAATAACGTTTAAGTTATTGAATAACAGTTCGAAATTCGAGAATTAAAAACCCAATTAAAACTTGCTTTGTTCATTTTTTGTATTACAAATAAAAACTCAGTGTTCTGTGGAGAAAATTTTTTATTGGAACATTATTATTATAATTTCTTCGAATCTATTAAAAAATACACTATATCACAACCATGGGCAGCAATCCTGGGAGGAGGGGGGAGGAGGGGGAGGGTTTGGAATCCGGATCTCTTCCACTTTTTGGTAATGATGAGTCCATCTTAATGGTAGAAAACCCAGGACCCCCCCCCCCTCCAGGATCACCCTCTTTTAGGGTAGGACCCCCACAAGATTTGCAGCAGATCACCACTCCTGATCACAACTAGCTAGCCACAGTAATAAATCACAACTACTACCACACTGCCAAAGTACAAAAACCCTGTGAATGCCAGTACACGATTTACAGGCTTTCTCCCAATCCAAATTTCGGAACTATGAAATAATCTATGCCGAAGCATTGCTTGACAAAGAAAAGAAATTTTCAATGTTATTGCAGTTAAACGACAAACAATTATTGCGTAATTATTTCTGAAAATTTGCTTTGCTTCGCAATCTTTAATGTTTATTTATTTACTTCTGTGCTTTTATATATACATATTTAAAATGTGAAGAATATTTTACAATACGTTAAATAATAAACGGATGAAAAGAAATGTCTTTGGAAGCTGCGAGTTTGCAGAAATTGCAAGAGCTTCGGAAGCAAATGATACTTTGTCTCAGGCACTACAACCTTTTGGTACTTGACTGCGATACCAAAATGATAATACAATGTATTTTCAGATCTAAGCGATAAATAGTTTTTCATACTTTTCAGTTGAATTAAAAAAATCAAAACAGTAATAATAAAAATTTCTTTATTTGGTATCGAAGGATGAAGAGATTGCTGTGAATGAGATGCCTTCAGTGAAACTGCTGCTGCACAGCCTGGAGCAGTTGAAAGCCACGAATGCAAAAGAGGAAACAGCAGAAAAGACTCCAACTTGGAGCTACCACTAAGCCCATTATTAAGAATTGAAAGTATAAAAACTAATGTTTTAATTAAAATTGATATAGTTTTTAGATTATCAACCGCTCCAAACCATTGGTATAACTTCAAAATCGTCTTTAAAATCGGTGAAAAGTTAATCAAAACTACTTGAAAATTCACTAAAAGGTTAAAATTGTCTTTATTGTTTTTAATAATTTTTTTCTTCAAATTGGTCAAATTAATATGTCTCAAATCAAATACAAAAAACCAGACTTTTCCATTTTTCAACTCACTCCAACATTGAAAAGGTGCCTGAAAAATCAAATAATGTCAATTTTAGTTATTAAGAATTATTCATCAAGAATTTTTTATTATCAATGTTTTTAAAATTCACAGCTATTTGGGATTTTCGTAATTAAATACTGTCAGTTAAAAAACCATTTTATTTATTTTTATTCGATTTTCAGACTGCAGCTTCACCTTTGAAACACAACTTAAGTTTTTTCGTTTCTAAATCAGTGATGTTGGCGTGGAAAAATCCGTCACCCTTGGAAAATGAATAAGTGAATGTCTAAATCTACTGTTTTTATAGAAGAGAATATTTTGTTAGCTAAATAAGTGAATTAATTTTAATTAACAAAATTTAGAACCAACATTCTCTGGTTTTATAAACTTTTCAAGCTGTTTTTTATACTCTAATGTCTTTCCAGTCGAGGCTGAAAAAGTGTCAAAATAAACCATTAGTCAGTCATTATTCAGAAATCAACCCTTTAACTAACCGAGTTTGAATGGACAATACGTCTGTGTAAGTTGAGAAGGGAAAAAATCTCTTCCAAACACTTCCACTTCTTCACAGCTATGAACGTTGCAGTTTGAAAACAAAGGATCATCGTCTTGTTCCTGCTCAGTTAACCAAATGTCGACACAAACCTTGATTTTCGACATTATCAACGCTGCGAAATGAGTAAATGGAGTGATTGAGATGGGATGTGGCCATGGCGGCCGTCCTAGGGGTTGTCTTGGGGTCTGGACCTTTTTGGTGGTGAGGGAGTCCGCCTTAATGTGAACCCTCTCCCCCCCCCCCCCCACTTTGAAAAATAATAATTTTAAACTTGTTTTGATACGATCATAATCGTCAACCATGGCATAAAACAGAATGTTTACATAATAATACATGGCGAGTATGTGTAGTTATAGTGATAGCTGTCTTAAACAAAACTTTTCTTCGCTTACTTAAATATTCATATAGAAAAAAAAGTTTGCATTTTTTTTAGTGGGTAGAAGGGGGTTCCGGACCCCAAGACACCCCCCCCCCCCCCAAGATCATCCATTCTGGTTAGGACCCTCCCAAGGTTTGCAGCAGATCACCGCCCCTGGATGTAGTAATGCTACATTGTAGCATATTGGTAAGTGTTCTTTCTAGTTGATGGAATTGGCTGTGAGAATGTGTGGACGTTCAATACAGGTTTTCAGACGTTTTGGTCACACTCAAAGCAAAGCAGTTTCATGAAACTTACATTTTTCAGCTTCACGTGTACTATATAATGATAACTATTGCAAGAAAAATACATTCTTACTTTCTCCTTCGTAGTGGAATTTCATTTTGTACATCACATCTCGAGTGATTACTTCAGGACTCCAAGACATTCTTAACCTATTATTGGTTCCTGGGGATCATTTAGAAATATTTTAACAATGATGATTAGTTTTTTAACAGACATATAAACTTTTTTCGATAAAGTTAATAAGGTAGGTAATAACGCCCATACGCATATAAATAATTTGAATTCAGATTAATAAAGAATAGACTGTAACAGCAATGAAGCAATGTTCTAAAACAAGCACCTTCACATGGCACTACGTCTGACGAGACACGAGTCAACAATAGAACCATCATCAAAACTTCTTTGTACAAAGTCATTGCTTTCCGTGGCTCTAAAAAAGTCCTTAAACGTTATGATACTAAGCGGATAATAATTAAAGGTGAACTTTGAAGAAATATATAGACAATTTCTATCTTTTAAAAAGAATTCTATAAAAAGAACTCTTTGGTACTGAAATATGTTGTCGAATATAGTTTCAATGACGCTGTGAAGCTTAATATCTAGTGTTGAGAGCTTTGAGGATTCATAGAAAATAGGTTTGAGATAGGCTCCTTGAGTGGCTGCACATTCATGGGTTTTCATCCCCTAGAGACTTTCCAGAATATAATTAAAACAAATATTTTCATAGAATTCAACACAAGTCGTGTTGAGAGATTTTTCGAGTTTTGCTGAAGTAGACATGGGGTGGATTTACATTGTCAAAAATGCCATCTTAACCAGAAAATCTTTATAAAATCTTAATATTTAAACTTGTATCAAATAATCAAATTATTTTATTATATATTTTTTTCTAAATTAAAATCTTATCAACGCTGAACGAGAACTGTTATCGAATAATTAAGTATCCTTTAAACTAAAAATTCCAAATAAAGTTTTATAATATCTTTAGTATACCATTTTGATGGTGATAAAAATGATCTAAAAATCCTCTTGCTACTTCACTCCAAGTTATTTCAGTAAAAGCAACTGAACTTCACATTTATATAATGATAATCTTTTAATTTTTTAGACATTCCTTTTTGTAAATGACAATTGAATAAGAAGTGACAATAAAAAATATATATTTATTCAATATTTAAATTTCTGAAACAAAAATGACCGCAAGGTAAAATAAAGCTCTAAACATTCATTTTCTTGCTGATTAAGGTGAAGAGCTTAACAGAAACTGTTTTTATTTATGTTTACGAACTACTGCGCTTTAAAAATTGATACCACCAACTTCAGATATTTCTGTCTATCTGATTATTTTCAGACTTTTTTAATCCTAAATTTGCGAAAAAAATCAACGTTTAAAAATAAAATAATATTTTTACTTGCAAGTTTTATTTTAAAATTCAAAATCTAATTTAAAAGTTTCCAGTAGTTTTTAATTTAGATATGAAAGATGGTTAAATTCATATTTTCTAATCTCTTCAAAATATTTCTTCCATCTGAAACTGATTATTTCACCAATTCGAACTCTTTCGAGACTCCATGATATTCTTCTAGCTTCTCCTTACCTACTCTAGCTACTCCATGGTGCACCAGCCTGTACACCCCTAATTTCTGTTCAAGTGGTATGTCCCACTCAACTTTGACGTCACTCAGTTGGGCCCTCCATGTGCAATCTCCCGCCAGTCCAGGCAACTGTGGTTTGAAGGAAGTTTATGTCTTAAATTTTTTTCATTAAGTATAATAGAATATTTGAATTAATTATATTTATAAAAATAACGATGCTGCAAAAAAATATTTATTTATATATATAACATTCCAGTGACATAATAATTCATTCACCTTCCCATGACAAGCACTATTCCAATGCATTCTGAATAATTAATATTAATATTTAATAATAATAAATAATAATAATTGTATTATTTCAAGCTTTTGCTTCATACAAAGTGGACTACTTTGTTTCCCAGTCTGCATCAACGAAGACTGTAGTCCACCGGCTGTCGTTGCCTTTTCTGTGCTGAACCTCCACGTAGTTTATCTCCGTCTTCAAGAATAATTTATTTTCCGATCATTTCAAAATGTCTTCTAAAATAAAAATTTATTTTGGCGATTTAAATGACAAAAAATACACAAATAATTAAGCAATTTCAAAACTCAAGCACAGCTAACCGCAAGTTTATTCCTCGGATTACCAGCCCTGAATGAAACACTGGCCGTTTCACCGGGATGGTAGAAACTTTTCGGTTCCTTCAACACGTCTCCGAACTTTTCTTTCCGTTGCAGCAGATCGATCTTGGGTTCTGAAAGGGACTCCTTTTGCAGGCCCCTCAAGTCTGGTGGAGCAGTGCCTGCTGGTCGTGTGTCGTTCTGGGAGGAAAATATGAGACGGATTTGGTGAACGTATTTAAATAAATGGATGTTTTTAATATGTGTTTTAAGAAATTAATTTTTGCATTTATTTAAAATTAAGTTTTCTAGACAGAGTGAAAATCGAAAATAAAGCTTACAAATATGTTGAAATAAAATTAAAAGTCGTCAGCTCACTTTAGCAAGGGCCTCAGCAAGGTCTTTGAAGTAGTGCGTGTAGAGAGTGAGTGTGTCTTTGCCGTATATGGTGCTGCCGCCTTCATAGCGCTGAATCTGAGAGGAGGTCGTCAAGTGGTTTCAGTCTTGGGGTGAGGATGATGGCTGTAGTCTTTAAGTTGTGTTGTGGTGGTTGAGGTATAGATTTTCAAAATGGTTGGCTGTGGTGGTTGTAGGGATAGGATGGAATTAATTGTGGTTGTTGATGCGGGTGATAAAGGTGATGAAACACTAGTCAAAAAAATAACCAAAAAATCTTTAGTAATTAATTTAAAAAATACATATCTTCCATTGTCGATCGAATCTTACAAACCATGTACTCTTGACTGGTGGTAACGTAGGAGGAGTAGCCGTTGGAAATGCTTGCGATGAAAACTCTCGTATCGCTGGAAAGGCTGTTAGCCACCAAAACCTGATATTATATTAGCATAAAAAGTATAATAATTGATCAAGAATATTATAAAAATATTCCAAATTAATAAATTAATAATTATTTTTTAAAGTATTAGATTCGTGGTAGTCATGGGCGGTGATTTAGACAGATATCACTATAACTACACATCATGGGGTCAGAACCCCCCAGGATCGCCGCCCATGGTGGTAGTCACTGCAATTCAAAGTTACTTTGTGAATGGCTTCTTTCATCTTGCGTCCTGCCATAGTGCTGTCAAAGGGTTAAAGTTTTAGTAAACCTTTTTTCATCATTAACGTTACTTTACACGATCAACTAGTTAATTCTCAACAGCCTTATCTCTACAATCAAAGTCTTTTCTACTTAAAACATTTAGTGTTATCACCATCGTTCTCTTCACCACCATTATGATTCTCATCATCTTATCATCACTATCGTCATCATCATCATCATCATCATCATCCCCATCCTCATCATCACTTACGTTATTTCTGCAGGAAGAGCCACCAGCACCACACTGCCTATCTTGATCATCTGCAAGGGAACTACAGAAGGCTGCCATGGAAACGGGTCGTTCGTCTTTGTGATTATGGTGGTAAATGACTTTGAATTCAAATCGAGATTTTCGAAAAACATTTTATTCAAGTTAAATAAAAAATTATTATATTTATTTTGTTGTTGTGAATGGGTTGTAATTTAAATCAAGACTTTCAAGAAAAACTTTAAAAAAATTATCAATAAAAAATAAGTTTATTATTTTATTTTTTAAACTCAACCAAACACCTATAAACCGCCAAAAAAAACCAACAACAAAACCACACGAGAAGCACAAACGAATGGCCAACAACGAAGCAGCCAACTAACAGCTCCAGTGTGCAGGAGGATGGGCTTGGGTGAGTGGCATTCCTTGTCAAGACTGCTCTTGTTGAAAGCAAGCTTTGTAAGTTTTTCGACAGCATCGATCGTTTCAAATGTACCTAAAAAACATCCGTTAGAATCATTATTATCGTCATCATCCCCATCATCCCCATTATCATCATCATCGCCACCACCGTCGTCATCATCATCATCACCTTGCAGAAAGGGGGGCATGCCAGGTCCATCGGTACTACCGGCTCCAAAGGCGTATCCCAGAGCTGGTCTGCACGTCTTGATCACCTTTGTGACGATGAAATGATGATTGGATGCTGATGCTTATAGATGCTGATGGAATGGTAAAAAGGGTTTGGTGGCAAACGAAGTTTGAAACAATTTTTCCCAAAATAGGTAAAAGGCTGAAAACATTATGAAAAAAGTAAAGAAAATATTTTGTTACTATTATCATTACAATCATCGTCATCATCATCGTCATTATCTTCATTCTTTTTCTCTTCATCCATTCATCATCATCATCATCATCATTCATCATTAGCCCCTACCCACCTCGTCTTGAACCTTGATGGATTGCTCACTCATATTCACCCATTGGTGTATGAATCGAATGTCCGCATCCAACTTCACCCATGCATCTTTCTTTCTGTGCAGTTCCTGGTGGATGGAGGGGTGCAATAGGGTATTGAGTGAGAGTTAATTGACCAGTGCAGAAATGAATCGGGGAGTAATGGTGTAAATTAAGTAATTTTATAAATAAATAGAAAAATTAATCGATATATTGATTAATTTGCAAAAGACAAACAGAAAAATAATAAAGAGCATTGGATAAATAAATAGATGAATGATTAATTGATGAACAATCAAAGCTCCAACAATGGTCTTTTGGGACAGAGCTCTTCCAACAAGGGCAGCATCCTTAAACTGGTCGTTTGTAGGACCTTTGCCGTTGCAGAGTTTAGGCTGGAAGAAGAAAAAATCTTTTAAAAAAATTACCTTCGAAATTTATTTATTTTCTTTGATTATTTTGAATTGTCTTATCATCAATCGCGTTCATTTCAAAACAACTTCAACACCATCCTTCAAAACAACCCCAACACCTTCACACTTAAAAACCACCACACACATTCTTCGGCTGTTCGGGACAGTTGCTGAGATCTTCGGTGCAAAAGTCGTTGGTGTTGTCGCATCTGGTGCCGTTGATGTTGGGAGAGGCATCCCCTGAGAAGGCCTGTGCAAACGCTGTCACCAGACCTTTCTATCGTGGTGGTTTTAAGAGTCTTTAATGAGATTAACAGTAAATGAAATTAAAAAATTAAATTATAAATTTTTTAAAGTTAAAATTTTAATTTTAATTTAACAAAAATTGAATGGTTAAACCTAAATTTAATTAAGATAAATTTAAAATGTAAATAACTTTTAAATTACTTTTATATTACAAAATTTTGTATTTCTTAAATTTACCGCTGAAGCTTCTTGCTTGAGGAGCTTATGTGTTTGTAGGGCTGCATAGCCGTAACTGTCTGAGCTGATAAGGTGGTTTGTAGGCTGCACGCTTGTGGGATGGACTCCGTAGAAACTGAAAGATTGGAATAAAATTCAAAACTGCATAAAATTGCGGAATAAATCAATCAAATTACCTTCCAAAACATTGTTTTGCCCATTCAACTCGCTTTACACTTAACCTAAAGTTTCATTTAAACTCAAACGACTTTGAATTATATATAAAAATTCAAAATTGCGTTAAATCATGAAAGAATACCAACCCACCTGAGTGATCCAAACACTTTGCCTTCTGAGTCTAGCAGCCTCAAGACGTCTAACGCTTTCTCAGTGCTGTCTTTATAACTGTTTTAAATAGATTAAACAAACTTTTTTTCTTTAAAAAAACGTTTGAAATATTTTTGAAAAATAATAACTCAGACTATTAATTTATGCATAAATATCTAATATTCAAAGTTTATTAGACGATTTGATGTTTTCTAAGCATGTCTCTACCGATTCAAGTCCTCGGGATGGTTGTTCTTGTAGGCATAGGCGCTTCTGCTGACGCTGATGCCCCTCACTTCGTCTCTTGCAACACTCAAGTCACTCTCCCTCCTGCTTTCGTAAGCTTCGACTATGCTCTGGTTGAAAAGAAAGTAATTCGGGTTTAACAAGAAAAAGGTTTTATACCATTCCTAGTTATTAAAAAATTATTCGATAATTTCAAAAATTAATCATTTTAAAATTATTATTTATAATATTTTTCAAACAGGAAAAAAATTGTTTAATCCCAAGAACATACGTTAACGATTCCGTCTGCAATGGTTCCAACGACATCTGCGTTGACTCCGCCCGAAGGCTGCTGGTACAGAAAGTAAGTGTGGAAGCCTCCAGGAAAAGAATGCGAGTGAGTCGCCATCAGAAGAACATTTTGGTGGTCAAAAACGTTTGGTAGCTTCGTTTTTAGTCGTTCAATCACCTGGAATTTGGGAAGATTGATTTATGATAAATATTTTAAACGTTTTTTAGTTGTTTATGATTAGTTGACGGTTTATTAAATTAAAGAAATGTTTAGCGAATTTCCAGGTACCTCTTGCTTCAAAGCTTGAGATATCATGCACAAATCAACTACCACCATTGCTACCACGTTTTTGCTGGAAGAAGGCAAAACTGAGAATAGCTGAAACGAATCTATTGAAAACTTAAAACCTTAATAAAAAAACAAAAAAACAAGTTGGTTTGGATTTTAACATTTCCAATTATTAATTATGTGGCACTAAGAAGTGTTCTTTCAATAATTATTCGTTTTAAAACTAGTTTTTATTGATAGTTAACTGGTCTGAGATGACAAAGGCCCTGCTGTATTGTCTGGTGTGGATGCCCCTCGAGTCTTGTTTCTTGCGAGCGTAACCGTACTGTGGTGGTGTGGTTTATGGTGTTGTGAAGGTTTATGCCTTGTTTTAACCGGATTTTTAAAAGAGCAATTATTTCGAAAAATGATTATTCAATTTGCTTTCGTTATCGATTCCATTCATCCATCTTCCAACCATCATCTCGTCAGTGATGACGCTGGTGATGTCATGAATAGCCACTCCTGCATTGTACTTTTGCGAGTGGACCAGATGACAGGCCACTGCAACAAGGAAGAGAGCTAAGATTCGATTCAAAAACATTCTAAATTGCCAAAATGGAATTTAATTTTTTTATTTGAACTGCACTTTATGTTGGAGTTTTGACATTAGGTCACATTTCTTGGAATTTATAGAATTTGATAAGAGTACTTTGAGTCTCTATTTTTGACCATCCAGCTGTTATCTTTTTGATAAAAAAGTTCCAAGTTCAAGATCGACTTGCCAACAAAGGATATTTAAAAATTGCTTATGATAAGACTTATTTTAATCTTGAAGCTTTTTTAACGCTTAACCGAAGTTCAAAAAGTTATTTTGCTTGGAAGGTCAAAAGTATGCTGAAGTTAACATTTTAACATTTTGAAACAATCTTTTAAATAACACTATAAGGTGCTACATGTTATTTTTAGCTTCAGATTTTTGACATTTTAGTTTTGTCATAATTGTCCTTTCTTGATCTATGATTTTAACTAAAATATTTACACAATTACACCGAATAGTTATTCAAAAGTTATCAATTTCATTAAAAATGTCAGGAATCAGCATTATAATTTATAAATTAGAGCCTTATTATTATATTATTAGATCGCACATCGCAGCCATATCGGAAGTCTGACTTTAGTTTTTCCTTTTTTTGTTGATATTCTCTGTAAGTGCTTCTTTTCACTTGAATTTGTATCTCTTCTGATCTATGTTTAGTTATTATATAAAAACTTTTTAAATGGTTTTTAAACAGTATTTAGGTCATATTTTGTATTTATTTTATTTTTCAGAACAATGGGAAAATTCCTTAAACCTGGAAAGGTTGTGCTTGTTCTCGGGGGCAAGTATGCTGGAAGAAAGGCTGTCATTATCAAGGTATTAACAAATCTATTTATTATTTTTATTTACCTTCAAGACATAGATATTTTTAATGATCTGGATCTAAAATTCACCAATCCATCAGAACCATGACGAGGGAACTTCTGACAAGCCTTACGGACATGCTTTGGTAGCAGGCATTGACAGATACCCCATGAGGATTCTGAAGAAGATGTCCAAGAAGAGAGTTAAGCAGAGGAGCAAGGTCAAGCCATTCCTCAGGGTCTACAACTACAACCACATCATGCCCACTCGGTACTTAGCTATACCTTTCTGATTCAATTGTTTTTCATTTTTAGCACACAAATTTATTACTCAAAACTGCACTTTGTGAATCTAAAAAAAACTTATTTTTTAAAACTTCAGTTACTCTGTGGATGTGAACTTGGACAAGCAGGTAGTGAACAAGGATGCATTCAGAGACCCTGCTCTTCGAGTCAAGGCCAGAAGGGAAATCAAAGCCAAGTTTGAAGCTCGGTATGTTTATCTATGGTTGTTCCAATTTATATTAACCAAATGTCATTTATCAGTTTACATTGAGGACTCTACATGTTGAAAAGTTTTTATCTTGAAAATATTTTCAACCACGGAGAATTTCAACCTGCTCTTTAGTCAGTGTTGGCCAGACACCATGGAATAGCATACTCATCTCTCAATATTTTCAATTATTGTTTCAGCTTCATTAAGCTTGAAATCATTGAAGGATGGACATTTTAAAATTCAAAATTACTAATTAAATTTTTATCATTATCTTGCATTACTTTATTATTAATTCTTATTTAATATATATACAATTTTCTTGAAAGGTACAAGACAGGCAAGAACAGATGGTTCTTCACCAAACTGAGGTTCTGAACACCATTGCAACCATAATGACTGTTGTTGCCAGTGCTTGTTCAAATAAACCCAGTAAAAAGTATTGTGTTCTAATAATAAGTTCTATGCAATGCCACAAGTATCAACCTTTAAACAAAGGCATCTGCATGTTTCATCAAAAAAGGCAACACCCCAATGTAGATTTTCAAACAATTTGATGAAGCTAAAAGTTGAGTTGAGGTTCATTCATTGGTAATACCAGTTATATTCTGGCTTGAAGTGAGGATAAGCCCAAGCTCATAAAATTTGAACTCATCAAAGTAGTTAGCCATTATTGCTGGGGCATCATGAGTGAAATTTAACAACATTAGTATGAATTGTATTTATATACTTGAGTTGACAAAAAATTTAAGATAAAAGCCTATCAAAATCTATGTATCTTTTCATGGTCTTGATGTTTGTGAAGAGAGTCAAGGTCTTTCCACCATGCGTCTAAGAAGTGCTTGCATATGAGACGGAACCAAGGAGTTATAAGAAGGTTGGTGTCTTCTGATGAGAGTGAAATTGGTTTAATTAACCCAATATAAATAAAATATGTCGAAATTATTTGGAATAGTTATTAATTATAAAATAGAAAATAAGTAATATTTTGTGAAATTATATTCAAAAACCTAGGATGCTTTCAAGTCTTTTCTGGTTGACATATTCAACCGCTTGCACTTCATTTCCATTGAGTTCCAAGTCCACATCTGCCTTGTAGAAGAGCACATAATCTATCTCATGCTCCCCAAACAGCCCATTCTCTGGCACGTTGTATGACTTGTAGTGAATCCTTGTCAGGTAGTCCATCTTGCTTAAAGAAACCTACATTTTTGTTAAAACTATTTAAATTTATTAAAATGTAAATTATGAAGAAGTTTTTAAAAAGAAAATAGTCAAATATTAGCTACAAAAAACCTGATTAATAGGTATGCCTAATTCGTGGTTAAGTTTTCTTTGTGCAGCTTTTTTAACACCTGCAGCCCCCTCTGCAACCAACTCATCAATCTTGTTTAATGGATGACTGCAACAAGTGTTCGTCCAGTGGTCTAAAAAAAGTGAAAATGAAAGTGAGAAATTAGTAAAATTAATTTTTATAGTTGAAATAATACTTTTTTACATTTCTATTACTTGGATATGTAATTTTAGCTGCTGATCGTTGTTGTAAGAGAAGCTCGTTTTTGGAGTTGAACAAAAAAACACTGAAAGCTCTGTGAAGCATACCTGAAATATTGATAGAAAATACCATCTTGCTGATTAAGAATTATGTTGTTAAACAATACCTTCTTCAATGTTCTTCAAAAGATGGCAGTTCTTTTTTGAAGTTGACCCAATTCTCTTGTCATCTTTATCTACTAGAATACATTCTTCATTTAACAATTTCAATTGAGTTTTATCTAGCTCATCAAAAGCACCAGCCTTCAAGTGAAGATTCTGCATTGGAGACCTACTGTGTATGATTTAAAGCTTAATTAATTCAAGTTTATAAACTAAAATTATTTATATTATTAATGAAAAAATTACTTTAAAAACCTTATCATTCTGGGAATATATTTAAAAAGCATCTAGATGTGTTTTGGAAGTAAATTTTTTCATTCAACTTAAAACAAAACTTTCATTTTTCATTTTTTTTCAGTTTAATTTTTAAATAATTTATTTTTATTTAAGATTTTCAAAATTTAAAGAATTTTTTCAACTTTTTTAGTTTGAAATACTCAATATGTGTGAAGGTTCTTTAAATTAACTTGGAGTGGATCCCGTGAAGCATTGGAAAAACGTTTCCTCCCAGAAATATTCTTTTTTTTGTTGCTTTTTTATAATAAGTATTATTAAACATTGTTTAATGGGAAATAAATATATGAGCATCAACATTGAATTAAATTGCGATATTTGACTAAAAGTCTGGTAATATAAAAAAGCTTGAGGGTGAATGAGGAAGTAGCATGATGGAAAGGAAGTTATTAAAAAGTTGAAAAGGTAGCCAGTAAAGTATGGTGTCGTCAAAAAAATGCATTTTAGGAACTGTATAAAAGGCATTCTTATTAGTATTTATTGATCAATTAAAACTTTGAATAAATGAAAGTTCACTGTATTTGCCTCAACCACATAAGGTGGAATTTGGATATTCAAAAAAGTGGGGTCCGTCTGAATACGAACACATAGCTTTCCTTGGAAACATAATTTTGGTTTTAATTCAAATGTAAAAATGATTCTGTTTAAAAATATGACAAATTATATTTTCTATGCACACTAAAATAAAATTTGTTGTCATAAAAACATTTAAAACTATTTTTTAAGCATACATATAGAGAGGCACCTTAGGAGACGTCAGAGGGCGGTAGGCTCAGCTGCATCCTTGCTTCTTCATAAGCATGGATTAGGAAGAGGATTAATGTGAAGGAGATGTAGTATCAAAGATTATATACACGAAAACATATTGCTTAAGCATTCTTCATCGTTTGCAAAAGAATATTTGAACAAATATTTTTTCATGATAAAATCCACAAATATAACAGGGTTAATTTACAATTGCAAACCAAATGAAGGTTATGATGTGGTGATTAAAACTGCGCACTGTTGCATGGTAAAATAAAATAAATAAACTCTTAAATTTCTGTTTAATAAATGAATTTAAGTATAAATAATAAAAAAAGCATTTTATAAGCCACAAAACACACACACGTGCACACATAAGCGAGCACACAACACATAAAAAGAAAGAACTAGCAGGAGTATAAATTTCAAAAGGTCTCCGAATCAGTGTTGAGATTTATGTGTGAGATGGTCGCTGTTGTTGTTGCAGTGGTGGTGGTGGTGGTGGCGGTGGCGGTAGTGCTTTGAGTTTATTAAAGGGGAATGGTGGATTGTGTAGTGGACAGAGTGTTTGTTTGAGGCTGGATGTGTTTGTTGGTTTGATTTTTTTGATGATATTGGTTGTAGTGATATATAGTGAAGATGGTGGAGATGATGGAAGTCTATTTTTTTGTAGAAGTGGTTGTGAAAATTTCACGAAGAGAAGTGGTGGTAATGATTAAAAAATGAAAATAAGAAATGATGATGATAATGATCAAGAGGTTGAAGATGACGATGATGGTGATGATGATAGTATTAGTGACAGTTTATTTGTCAGTTTTGCTAATCATATTACGTCACCCGCATCAGAAGGCTCACTTTCAAGAGCAGGAAACAATAAATAAAAAGCAATTAGAGAGGAGCATCACTTCAAAGAGGCGCACAACTGACACCGCCTTAACGCATGCACAACCACGCTCTGAGAACAACATCACCAACCAACCCCACCAGTTCCAATACCAGAAACATTATACATACTAAATAAACCACCTGTACCACTGACACCAACATCATTTCTGACACCACAAAAAATCTTCCACAATTCCCATCACCACCAGCACCTCACCAACACCACACAAACACTTCACCAAAGCACGCCCAACTACACCCCGAGGCATAACATGTGTGCTCGTATTTAGTGGTGCCTAGTAATTAGTCCCACCCTTATCTCTTTCCGTTTAAAAGTGAATCACACACGTCTGCTTGCGAGGTCAAGCGCTTAATTGACTTACGATAATTTGTTGGTATTTTGTGCGTCTCCTCGCGTTTTGGAATCATCAATCATCGGTACGATGACGACGTGTGCTCAATTGTGGGAGACAGAAGCCTTTTTCCCACGTCATCATTTTTAATTTACATGCGTTTATTATAGCGAAGCTGTCCTTAAAAGAACATTCTAGAAGTTTACTTACTTCCTTATACTTCATCATCATCATCATCGTACTACCACCTTAGGATCTTTCCGTGCTCTTTCTATGTTTCTCTCATTTCTCCATTCCTTCACATAACCACAAACCACGCAACAAGCAATCATCTCAGCCCTTCCATCCTCTATTACCTCTCTCTCCTTCACCAGCACACACCCATCCTTTTAAAAAAACAACTTTAAAAAAAGCCACTTTTCCGCACAAACTACTAAAACAAACGGCAGATGGCAAGCGGGTGGACGTGACCGAAGACTCTTTATGTTGCCTCACTCCGCTGGTGCTTAGCTTTAACGGCCAGGGCGGATAATTTGTTACGTTACGCTCGGGGATTTCTTCGCAGACGAGCGTGGAATTCTTACTGCCTTGTCTGTGCTCCTTATCTGTGCGCTTTTCAGTTACTTAAAAATAGTTTTTTCTATTTCGTATTTGTAAGTTTGTAAAAAAATGAACCATCTTGATATATGAATGTATAACTAAGTGTTGCCCACTTTCTCATCAGCAATTCCATTCAAACTTCACGTAGTTAAAACCTACAAATTGAGACACGCGTCTTGAGTGACATAAGCACTACATGCTGCGAGGAGAGTGGGCGATGGTCATTAGTGTGCAACCGGTGGAGTGTCTTGCCTGCACTGCATTACAGGGATTTTGGTCGGATTTGTCTTCACTAAGTATAAAGATTTTCTAAATAAATGGTCCAGGGTGTGGTGGAGAAGTCTTTATGAAGTACCAAATATCCTTTCATTAGGAGAGCATTATGTTGAAAATTGTCTTCTGATGAGCAGAAGATTAAGCTTTAATTTAGATTACGGTTTATTTTTTAGACGCTGAAATAAAAAGATGAATAATGGCAACAAATGTTTGCTGTATGGAGGGAGGTTCCCATAGCAACGAGTGTCATCTTAAAGAGCAGCCCACATGACCCGGTATCTTGAGGCGAAATGACTCTGAAACCTGCGCAAGGTGAACACGGCTTTTTAAGCTCTTAGAAAATACTTTAAACTTCACTAGATGCAATCTTTATAATTTAGTTTACTTAGAAAATAATTCGAATAAATTTGTAGCCACTTATTTTAATTTTTGTTGAAATTTTAGAATTTTTTCACCGAAATTTTCTTACACTGATAATGACACATCCAGACATACATAAAGACGGACAAGAATACACATTCAAAACAATTACGAGCAGTTGATGTGATTAGAATATACTCTTCTTCGACACTCTTCTTACTCTTTTATTTTAAAATACTTGAATTGCTTTCAACATGGATGTTTTTCAATTTTTTTCTCTTTAAAAGTAATTCTTTAGCATAGTGATATAAAGTATTGACTTCTTATCCATCTATTTATCCTTCTAATCCATTGACCTATTTTTTTATCTACACACTGTTCCCTTTTCAATTCCACCAGTTTCCATTTATTCTATTTTTCCAGACTGTTTCCTTACTCTCTACATTAAACCTCCATCTGAAAAATCTTCACTTCCTTCTTTCATCCCCTATCACTGCCCTTCCCTCTCAAAACCTTCTCCCTCTTCCTATCTCGCTATTTCCTTCCACCCTATACCACCTCCCCCATGGCTGGCTTGGAGTGTTGGTTGATAAGGCAGACGATTGATTGAATTATTCAATGGAGCTTCATTAGTCGACTCATAATCTCATTACAAATGCCCATTCGACCGCTATCAATTCTCTTGTCTCTTTCTCTCGCCTTTTTCTTATTTTGTCAAAATACATTTTTTCTTCTTAATTGTGCTTTTTTTAAAGTTTTTCTTTTCATTATTTTTTTTCGCAGTTCTAAATTCCTTTTTTCACTGAATGATCATTCTATAGCCTTATACTATTCCTGTCTTTCCGTCAATTCTTTCTTTCTTTATATCTCTTCATCTGAATCTCTTATATTTGGAGACCATTTCATGTTAATTTATTCGAGGTATTAATAATGAATTTCACATTTCCCTTTGGTACATCTTTTTTCCTATTTTTTATGTCTCCCTTTTGCTTGTTTCAAATACTTTTAAAATACTTTCCTTTACTTTTTGATTGTTTAAATGAGATATTGATCATAACCATTTTAAATAGATAATTTTTTCAAATAAAATTTACTTTTTAATCTTCTTGTTCCCCTCTCATCGTGGTTTGCGAACTAGGAATTTCCAATTGCATTTACCATCCTTATCATATTACGTTTGCTGAAACGTCAAAGAAAGTAGAGACAATTAATAAAGAGTTGATCCGTTGACGTGGTGGTCGACCGAGCCCTGCATTAAATATTTTCTCACTTTCCCGTTACTACTACTAGTACTGCTGCTGCTACTACTACCATTACTTCTACTACTACTACTACCATACTACTACTACTACTACTACTACTACTACTACTACTACTACTACTACTACTACTACTACTACTACTACTACTACTACTACTACTACTACTACTACTACTACTACTACTACTACTACTACTACTACTACTACTACACTACTACTACTACTACCACTACTACTACTACTACTACTACTACTACTACTACTACTACTACTACTACTACTACTACTACTACTACTACTACTACTACTACTACTACTACTACTACTACTACTACTACTACTACTACTACTACTAATACTACTACTACTAAACTACTACTACTACTACCACTACTACTACTACACTACTACTACTACTACTACTACTACTACTACTACTACTACTACTACTACTACTACTACTACTACTACTACTACTACTACTACTACTACTACAACTACTACTACTACTACAACTACAACTACTACTACTACTACTACTACTACTACTACTACTACTACTACTACTACTACTACTACTACTACTACTACTACTACTACTACTACTACTACTACTACTACTACTACTACTACTACTACTACTACTACTACTACTACTACTACTGCTACTACTACTACTACGAAATCTATATAACTTCTGTTGAAACCATTTCACAAAAACATCTTACACCATAATTCTTCCCCCTTCCCATCTCACACTACCACCCAATACTACCACTCATTTTCTATTTTCCAATATACCACCATCTTTTACTTTTCAGTTTTCCAACATCTAAATTAGATATTATACCTCTTTCTCAACCACCAAAAACTCTTTCTAAAAAGTGGCCCATATCATGTACCAGAGTTCAAACGCCTATAAATATGCCGGTCATTGACACTTCTATCCGTTGTTAGCCACACTCGAATTTCCTTGCTTTCTGAAATATTTAATGTCTCCTTTGCTAAGTATTTTTGTGTTTGTGTTTATTAGTATGCGTGTTTTATTACTATTTTTGTTTGTTTTTAACTCATTAAATTTGGTCTTTTTGAGAGAATTCAACTAAAAAAATATTTTAAATATTAAATAAAAAATAACTAAATTTTATTCACTTTATTTTTTAATCTTTCAAATATTTTGATAGGGAAGGTTTGCCGCGAAATTCCAATTGATTTCTAAATAAAGTTCTTTATAAATTAAAACGAAAAACTCTAGCCATTTATTTTCAACACTATGAACACCTCACATGACGCACAACACGATGAATATTCAACTCTTGGGATTCTACGCAGTCCAAACCAATCAATTACCAACTCAATTATTCATGAATTGTTCCAGCAGCCAATCACAATCGAAAAAATCGTCTAATGAATATGCAAATATGATATAACATGTTCTTGCGGTCAAGCATTTAAAGTAATACGAATTATAATGATCTTTAAACTTTTTTTGGGATGAATAATTTTTTAAAACCTCAGAAGAATTAGTTTGCGTTTTCACAGGTCCTTTAAGACTTTTCTTGGTTGGGATTGTATGCGATGTGTTGCAGTTTCCGTTGCAGATGTTGCATGTGTTGCAGCTGCTGGTGTTGTTGCTGCAGTTGTTGCTGGTGAAACAGACGTTGGTAGTGTAGTTGGTGATGAAATTGCTTGTGAATTATTTCCTTGTTGAGTGGTGAAAGTCGTTTAGTTGCCAAGTGTTGTCTATTGTGTTGTAGTTGTTGCTGTTGCTGCTGATGGGAAAACTGTTGTCTAGTCTTTGAAACAACGTCTTCTGATATCTTATCGATAGATGTTGAAGGTCTTTGTTGTTGTTGTTGTTGAAAAAGATTTTGGGAACTTCCATATTTAAGCAACTTATTCGATGCATCTGCTAATTGCATTTGCTGTTGTGGCTGTTGCTGTTGTTGTTGCTGTTGTTGTTGTTGGTGAAAAGTCTTAGTGTGTAACTTCAGTTCTTGCACGTCGGTGAAGATGGTGTTGCAGATGCTACACGTGACCTTGGTTTTGGTGTGAGTTCTTCTGACGTGGCTGTCGTGGGCGGCATGGGAAGCAAACGCCTTGCCGCAGTACTTGCACTGTGATGGGGGTTGTCGCTGCTGCGTTCTTCCAGGTATTGATTGTACATGGGGAAATATAGATTCCATATGGAGATATAGGGACTACATGTGGAAAAATATTGACTACATATGCAAAAAAATGGATTCTATAAAAACACTTTTTTAAAGGTTTTATAGATGTTCTAGTCATTGCAAAAAACCTCTAACTACAACACTACAATACAATTATTGTATTATACTACTGCAATACCACACGGATAGCGAATGGAAAACACAAACTTTGAACGGCTTCTCTCCCGAATGCTGTCGGATGTGTGTCCGGAGAATGGAAGACGCAGTGAACGCCTTGGAACAGTACATGCATTTGTAAGGTCTTTCACCGCTGTGAACCTGTGTGTATGGGGAGGTGAATTGGTTGGGTAGATGTGTGTATGAGGGGTGAATTGGTTGGGTAGATATGTGTATGGGGGGTGAATTGGTTAGGTAGATGTGCATGGGTGAATGAATTGATGGGCAGATATGCATGGATGAATTAGTAAGTGAGTAGGTGTGTTTGAGGGGATGAATGGTTGCGTGTACAGGGATAAGGGCTTGAATGTTTCCACACCGACGCATCACAAACCCTCATGTGTTTATTGAGGCTGGAGGACTGACTGAAACTCTTGGAGCACACCAGGCACTTGTGTGGCCTGTGTTTCTCATGCACGTGCAGAATGTGGATGCGAAGGCGGTCTCTTTTCTCAAACGATCTGTCACGAAAGAGATGAGGTTTGGAATGGATGGATATTTTTTAAAGATAAATAGGTTTTTGGAGTAAAATAATTAGATTATAAATAATATTTTTGAATTTTTAGTTGAGATTATTGGAATGATAGTGTTATTAACGCCAAGGCAAGCAGCTGAAGCGCATTTTGATTAATAGAAAAAGGCTTGTTTTTAGTAATGGCAGCTCTCAATTCAAGAGTGTCCAGTGGGTTATAACTAAAAGACTATTCCAAATCAATAATTTATGTCTCTCACCTTGTGCAGATATGGCATGGGTATTTCCTGTCTCCCTGGTCAACGCATCTGGAAGTGAATACGTTTAAATGGCTTACATGGTTTTTTGCCACTGCATAAAAGCATTCACTCATTTTAAAGATCTTTTAAAAATTATGAGTATAAATATTTTAGGTTTTCTAAATATAATTTAAAAACGCAAAGTTGCGAGTGAGAGTTCGCCTGCTAACCTTGTGTATTTCAAGTGCTTGTCTCTGTAGTACTCGTAGGCAAACACCTTGCCACACCTGGCACAAGTATACCCGTCAGGATCTGACGCAAGATGATTAGATGTGTTTGATTGGATAAAAAAGTGTCTTTTGTAATTTAATAGTCTTGTCGAAAACTACATCATAATTTATAGTTATTATCTTTTAAATAATTTATATATTTCATTTAGAATAAAACTCTAAAAAATATAATTGTTTCAACATCTGATATTAAAGAATTGATTCAACAGCAACACCGTTCGAATAAAAACCACCTTCAATTTTCAAGGCATCTTCCTTCTTTCCTGCGGCCACATATCGAGCTTTCAGATCACTTACATGATTAGTTGTTACTTTAAGGCCCAGTTCTATTTTCAAACCGACCGGAATGCCCATGAAGTGCAGGTAAGTCTCTTCATCATACCACACCAATAACTCTTCACCCCCGTTCACATCCCTGGTGACCTTCGTGTTGGTATTTATGGTAGTTGGCAAGTTTTACTTTTTGAAAATATTATGGAAAAATGATATTTTTCAGCTTCGTCATCATCTTCGTTTTTTTCCACAATTTTAAACCATTGTATATAATCAGTCATTTTACATTTTTCTTCTACCATCATCAATTTTTTTAGGCCCCGTCACTTCCAAAATCGCTAACTTCTTGCCACCCAACCAGTCATCCAACCAGTCATCCAACCAGTCACCCAACCAGTCACCCAACCAGTCACCCAACCAGTCATCCAACCAGTCATCCAACCAGTCATCCAACCAGTCATCCAACCAGTCATCCAACCAGTCATCCAACCAGTCATCCAACCAGTCATCCAACCAGTCATCCAACCAGTCATCCAACCAGTCACCCAACCAGTCACCCAACCAGTCACCCAACCAGCCACCCAACCAGTCACCCAACCAGTCATCCAACCAGTCATCCAGCCAGCCACCCAACCAGTCATCCAACCAGTCATCCAACCAGTCATCCAACCAGTCATCCAACCAGTCATCCAACCAGTCATCCAACCAGTCATCCAACCAGTCATCCAACCAGTCATCCAACCAGTCATCCACCATCACTCATACAATACTAAAAAAAATTCCCCAACTAACCACACTCCGCCCATCCACCACGCCACCCACTTCATAGAAGATATCACCGTCAAGCTGGAAAGCTTTGAGATTCTGTTCATCAGGAGATCTTGCGCAGTTCACCATGCCCATCCAAAAGTTATTGTTGTTGTTGGCGTTGTTGTTGTTAATGTTGCTCTTGTTGGCATTGTTGTTGCTAATATTGCTATTGTTAGCGTTTGAAGTGCAGTTTTTGCTGCTGCCATTGTCATAAAGAGTGAATTCACTGGTTTTATAAAAACTGTAACCGTTATTGGAAGATCCAATTTGTTCTTCATTGTAAAGCATTGAAGAAGCATCGCTCGAAGCTACCTTAGAGTACTTTCTTCTTTTTGGAATTGGTTCTTCTTGGAAAGAGTTAGCTGTGTCCATTTGTGGAAGGGAGTTGCTGCAAGCAGTTTTGTCACCACAAACTATTTCTGTGGTCGCCTCAGATTGATGGTATGACGACTCAGTTGTGGATGCATGCAAACACGGATGTTCTTTGATGGCAGAACACAAACTTGCGAGAGTTTTAACTGCGCTTCGTCTTTTGTTAGAAAAGTCAGCCTGAATGCAATATGGTGTGGGGTTTATCTGGCCAGGTTCTTCTTCGGTTATATTGCTAGTGGTATTTTCATGAGAATTTGTATTATTACAACTGTTGTTGATATTTTTATTACTTTCAATGTTGTCAGAAACATTAGTATTCGTTGTATTACAAGTATTGTTCATCTCATTTTTATTAATACTTATTTTAGGAATATTATATCTGGTGTTGTTATTAGTTTTTGATAAATGACCCAGAGAAGAATTGACAAAATGACTTAACTGTCCGTCACTATTGTAGATCTGTGAGTGGTGGTATGGAATGTAAATGGGGTATTTAGAGTGGAGAAGTTGGAGTCGAAAGGAATGGGTGAAATGAAGGAATGATGGAGCAAGCAAGAGAAAGTTCAAGTGAATATGAAACAGTGGAGTAGAAAATGGCAAGTATAGTGTAAAAGATTGGAAAACCAAATAAATTGTTTTAATTAAAATAGTAAAAAAAGACTGTTATCTTAATGTGTAGTCTTATTGTAGATGAAGATTAAATATAAAAAGTCGCATAGTGAAGAGGTAGTGTGAAGTGGAAATTTTTAAGATGTGGGTATTGTGGTAAATTGGAAGATGAGGTAAGAACGTAGAAAAAGTAATGGAGTGAGAAAAGAGAAAGTCGTGTGTCAAAATGATATGGTTTAAAAGAGTTATTGTGACATAGAAATAGAGTATAAAGTGTTAAAACCAAGCAATGACTACTGAATAGGAATGAAGGTAGGATTAAATTGCAACAATTTGTGGATGGTTGAAAAATGAAAGATGATGGATTGCCGGTGTGTGAGAAGATAAATCAATTTGTGAGAGCTAGTGTGTGATTGGTGGATAGATGGAAGTATATATTGTCGTCTTGTGATGCAAGCATTTATTTGATTTGAAAGATAATGCATATTTATGTCTTAAAGGCACACTTATTTATTTTTTCCGACAATTCATCAATATCTCTTTCCATCTATCTATCCATCCATCTGTCTATCAATCAATTAATCCTTCCATTCATTCATCCATCTATCCATCTCTCTAGCCATTTATCTATCCATCGATTCATCTATCTTTTTTCCACTCATCCTTCAATTTATCCATTATTTTTTCCCTCATTAATTAATTTAATCATTTATCTCTTATAAAAAACCCAATTCCTTCCACCATTTCACGCCTCTTCATTCATCCTTTCATCCATCCCTCAATCTACTTCCATTCACCAATTCATTTTCGCGCCATTCCACCACCCACTCATTCTTTCATTCTTCCCACTCAACCCCCCCACTCACCTCCCACATTTGAGCGTTATCTCCTCCCCCTCTCCCCTCCTCCCCCACACTCACCACATCCCCTCTGTAAGGTCCATACCTCATTCCTGCTTTCAACATAAATCCACTTTTTTTCGAGTTATTTTTAGTTATGTGATTATTATTATTATTATTATTATCGATATTTTCAGTATGGTTTTTATTTTTTGGAAGATTTGTTTTATTATTCTTACTCACAGCATCTTTTAATTTTTTTTCAAAATTATCTTTTTCACTGTTGGTAGATTTGTCAATTGTGATTTTATTACATTCATTATTATTGCTATTATTTCCATTATCATTATGATTATTTAATTTATCATTATTATTAAAATTATTATGTTCATCATTATTCTCATTTTCATTTTCATTTGTTTCATTATCATCGCTTTTCCAAACGTAAATACCCACTTTCCACGAAAGTCCGATCGATGTTCTCTTCATGACCAAGCCTTGAAAAGACGTGATTAAACAATGAGAACTAATAATTCATATTCGAATAAAATAATTAATCAACTAATTAATTAAAATGTGTAAATAATTAATTATTCAAAAGCGTAATTTTAGTGGTTATCCATCCAAGCGAGCGAACCTGGAGGTAGTGTGACTTTGGCTGGGCAATCGTCAGAGGGGATGATGTTGGTGTTGTTGCTCGTTTTGTTGGTTTCGTAGCTAGTGTAGTTGTTATAACCAGCTAATGTGTAGTTGCAGTTGTAGTTTGTCTTGTAATCCGTGGACTGATATTTGTCATGGAAAGGGACATAATTGTGGCAAATTTTGTTAGTGTCAATTTTACCGTTGAATAAGAATGTGTTGTTGGAAGGAGAAGTGGTGATGTGACTGCATGAAGTAGAATTGGGTGAAGATGTTTTGGCAAGAGTGGTAGAAGTGTTGTGATGGTTGAGGCGGTCATTCGAGTGTTGGAATGATGATGATGATGATGATGAGGCTGTGGTTGCTGCTGATGATGATTGATGCGGTGCTGATGATGATGATGATTGGAGTGCGAATGGAAGAGTCGTATGGAGAGAGTTATTGGTAACTGATGGCTTGAAGAGAATCCTATCGATGCCTGAACGAATGACGTAAGAAAATGGAAAAACGGGAAAATTGTGAAAAATTATAATAATGTATTGAATTTAATAATGAGAAGATGAAGGAGTAATAAAAATGGTGAATTTTGTGATGGAAAAAGAGTGGAAAATGAGGAAGTAAAACATGTGAAAATTTAAATTCAATTAGGCCAATATAACTTAGATTATATACTCATTTCATTAAATCTATTTACAAAATATTATATTTCAATAAAAACATAAAGTTAAAGTATTTATTCCACTTTAATGAAACTATTATGTGAATATTAAATCAATAAAGTTTCTTGATTGGCTCAAGGATTCTTTCTTCGATTTTTAATACGTCAATAAAGCAAATTCTCGGCCTCTAATACTCTTTCTTCTTTTTATATAAACTACCGTATTAATAAAAAGGGGTGTACGCAATTGATTTAACCGACCGTAACTCAATGGGATCTGTTTTTTCGCTGTTGTTGTTACTGTTGTTGGTGTTGTTGTTTCTATTTTTGATTCTGTCACTGTAGTTGTTGCTGTTGTTGATATAAGTGGCGTAGCTGATGATATATTATTTTCTATCATTGGTAGTGTTTCTTCTGTTGCATTTTTTGACACTGATGGTTTTTGGCTCAGTGGCGACAGGGTTGATGGTGAAGCCTCAGTCTCCAGAGTTGGTGTAGTAGCTGTAGTAATTGCAGTTTTACTCGTTGTTAGTATAAGCGACATTTGGCTGGAAGTTGCAAATGCAGAAGTTACAGTCGCACATATTAAACTAGTTTGTGGCTTTTCTGAAAGTGTTACACTCCTTATTTGCGAGTTGCTCTGAAGGTCTTTCAAGGCGGCATCGTTGAGTTGGTGTTTTTGTGGTCTTTTCAAATGTTTTCCGTACAAAGTTACCATCAGCTGCTGGAGAGTGAAGGTCGTGGTTGATGATGTTGTTTTTGCTGTAGTTGCTTCTTGCGATGACTTGTCTGCTTTGTGTTCAGTAGTTTGTCCTTGATAAGAATGTGAATTTCAATTATATTGCATTTATATTTTTAATTTAAAATCATTTATTTTTAATTAGTTTAATTTTTAATAATTTAATGAGTGTATAGGCTAACTAGGAACAAGCTAACTTTTAATGGTAGAAAGTCTTTTCTGAGTTTTGGAAGTGTTTAATTGTGTGATGTTGTTGTACTGGCTTTTTGTGTTGTTGTTGTAGGCGAAATCAGCTTGTTTCTGCAGCTGTGTCAGTAGCTGTTGTTGCTGTTGTTGGAAGTATTTGTAGTAGTGTTGTTGCTGTTGCTGCTGATGATGATGATGATGATGCAAGCTATACAACTCCAGGTATTTCAGGTAGTTGTACGAGGTTGCATTGAAGAAGTGTTCGAAAACTTCCGTCTTTTGGGTTGGTGGTTGTCGCTGTGATTGTAGTTGTGAGTGTTGTCGATGTTTTTGTTGCAGATACAAATCCTCGAGGTACTTGTGGTGTTGCTTGAGTTTCAGCAACAAATTGAAGGGCATCATTTTTTCGTGAATGAGTTCGTTGTTTGTGTTGTGAACAATTTCGTCCGTATCTGACTCTTTCAAACTGTTCGTCGTTTTCAAATACCTTCCTAGCTTATTTCCTCCTCCCATTGCCTCCTCGCTCAGAACAACATTGCTGTTTGCGCGAACCGATTGAGTGTTCGTCGACTGCATGTTCGTCAACGTTTTCGTTTGCAGTTTTGGGAACCTTGTTCAATAACGTTCTCCAAAAGTATTTTACGCTTAGTCATTTGTTTTCTTCTCTTTTGAGTTCATTTCATATTCATCAAGTTTAAAAAACGAAAATGGTGTTTGAAAGAGAGATTTTAATGTTTTACAAACTTGTTTGTTTAACCATTGACTTTGCAAGAGCCTCTAACTGGACAGTCAAGTCGAGAATATATAGTACTTCCTCTTCCTGATCTCTCTTCCGCTTCTTACTTACTCCTTTCTTCAGAAGCTGTTAATCTTCTATTTTTTCGAAAAACCAAATAATTTATTGTTTTATTATTATTTTTGCAGTTTCATTTTTTTGTGAGTTTTTCTTGCACGTCAACTTTGAAGATGATCTCAAAGCATCACAACCTCCCTGGATGACTCATGCTAGACGTCGTTGCTGGATTTGTCGTTCACTTATTTTACACTTAATCAAGACACTTTATTTAGGATTATGTGCCAACATTAATACACACGCAAACGCACGCACGCACGCACGCACGCCCACACACACACACACACACACACACACACACACACACACACACACACACACACACACACACACACACACACACACACACACACACACACACACACACACACACACACACACACACACACACACACACACACACACACACACACACACACACACAAACACACACAAACACACACACACACACACATCTAACACATAGGAAAGCACATAGGATACACTGGAAGTTGTCGAATGAGTTAGGATTGGCTGGAGGCTTTGTTGGGGGCGGGGCTGGTGTTTGTCGATCTGGCAAATGACAGTATAAATAGGGGGATAGATAACGCTGGAGTTTCCTTCAATTGCATCACTCCCTGCTTTCCAAGACGTATTGCCTGAGGTGTTTAAAGTCAGTGCTGGGAGCGTGTGTTCAAATCCTGGAGGAGACCATTGAAGTGTATCTTTTAGTGATACAATTCGATTTATGTAAAGTAATTATAGAACAAAAGTTAACTTTTCATAAAAGAAAAACTTTCATTCTTCTTCGAGCTTTTAAAAACGGATTTTTTTCTCTCCAAGATGAGCCTTACAGACGTGGGTAGAATCTACAGCGTGTAAACTCTGCCATAAAGGCGCCGATGAGAGTTGCAACGGGCACATTTAAAAGCAATGAAATGGGATTTAGACTCATAGGATATGTTGAGTTTTTATTTTGTACGACAAGTTAAGAATTTTAAAGTATGTTATTTTACCTTAAAATATTCCAGAATTATAAATATCTTTTCTCTATTTTTACTTTTTTCCTATCCTTTAATCTTTCCACTTTTGGTTTTTTTCTTCTATTTCCCTACTCTGCCATTCCTCCATTCCACAAACACATGCTCAGGGTGTTAGGCAATTCCCTTTTAATTTCCAATGGTGTAGGCGCACATCAAGACATTGATTGGTCGATCGTCAATACCTTTGTGAAAAAGAATGGAAGGCCATTTTTATGTTCATTTTAAAATTGTACTTTTAACTTTAACTTGTTAATGTGTTGAAAAATTATATTAGTATTATTATTAATATTCACTCAATTATGGCATTTATAATCGCGTAGTATTCACAATACTTTATTATTATCTTTTTAAAATTTATTAAAGCCCACTAAAACGATCAAAAATTAACTTTTTGAAATGAACTGCCATTTAATTTTTCGCGTGAGATCTCAGCTCTAATTGACGTGCGATTAATGAATTGCTCTCAGTGACACATTAGTGAAGAGCTTCATAAGCTACTTAATCATTTTCCGTAATTTTGAAGTATTTCGAAATATAATTTTTCCAATGTTTAAAATAACTTTTTTAGAAAAAA
>OX030960.1:4597286-4763334 GCA_943735955.1 Piscicola geometra
TCTCAAGTGGGTAAGTCAGCTGCATTTTCTTTATTCTAGTTGTAGCACGTTGGTTATATTCCCATTTAGAGATTTATACAAATATTCACAAAAGATTTTCACAGTGTGATTGCAAGGATAGTGTCGATTGGCAATAGTTTCAAAATTATATTAAATCATTAGGGACAAAGGGTTCAACTCATAAACGTTATGTTGCCATACACAGCCCGAGTTAGTGAGAGGTCTTGTGGTGGAAGACATTGTTCCAGGAGATTCCAAGAGTGACAACAGAGCGATATTGAAGATGATTGAGACAATGATGGCGCTGGACACCCAGACGATGAAGATGGCTGAGGCAAATAGAGTGCTTACGGAAAGCTTGCGTAGTTTTCTAGAGGTGTGTCTTTTGCTTCATTTAATCAGTAAGTTATTTCCAATAACAGTTATATTCGAAAATAATAAATTTTTAAAGATATCATAAATAGAAAACAAAATGATTAATAAAGTGTTATATAAATACACTTCGAAATTGCGTTTTTAAATTTTAATTATTAATATAATTATTAATATTCTCGCCAAGGACGGACGAGTGGTTGACTTCTTGCTGACAAACCTAATTAGCGAAAAAGGCGTCGTAAAATGGCGAATAAATTTGCCATCGCTGCTTGCCAACAACGACAAAATCATTGGCTTTCCATGCGGCTTGCAAGGCCTCCAGTACTCAGGTCCTTGTGCCTTCATTGGAGGCGCCAACAGTCCTTACATCGAGTAAGTTACATTTTATTTAGATATATTTATTTTATATCTCCAGCTTCATAATCCTCATCATTAACCATATCTCAAACACCATTACTATCTTCATCATCAGCATCACCACTCCCATCACCACCACCAGTGCCACCAAGGATGAGGGCTTGATCAAGAGTTTCTTTCCACAAGCATCCATCTCCATCATCGCCAATGCAGGCCATTGGATACACTCGGAGCAGCCAGCAGCCTTCGCCAGCCAAGTGATCGCTTTTGTTCGCTCACTGTCAAGCGATCGTTCTTGAGCGTGGAGTCCTTATTGCTTGGAGAATATGAGTTGTTTGAAAATTGGAATTCAACTCTTCGGTTTCTATCGCTGATAAGAATAATTCTGAATTATTATGTATTAAAGTATTTCGTGACAAATTAAATTTAAAAAAAATAAATTTTGTTCAAAATCTTAGCCAATATCAATTCAATTTGTGACGTTCCAAGCACAAATGTTTCTCAAAGATAAACAATCCAAAAAAATCCAACAAAGCAGCATCCATTTTAAGGTGAATACACAAGAATTAAAATAAATATTCCTACACAAGAGGTCCAAATGAAATATTAATACCAGTGAAAATTCATTAAAACCGAATATCATTTAAAATCAAAAACAATGCTCGCAACAAAGCGCGTATTATGGTGTTGCAGTGTTAAGATATTTTAAAGCTTTAAGCTTAGAAGAATCTACTGCTAGAAGCGAGGAGAGAAATATTCACAATTAGTTAGCATTTAAAAAGAAAAAATACTAAAATAAATAAGAATATAAAATAATGATGAAAACAATAAATTAGGACTGCTTATCTAGAAAACGTGTCACATTTATATCAAAAATGAAATTAAATTTAAATGTTAAAACCAAATGAGATATAACACTGATTGTTAAAGCTATAAACTCAAGACAACAACCTTGCTTTTGTGATAAAATGCTTTTCCACGCCTCTTTTATAAATTAATAACTATAGATAAAGAAGATGAGGATGATACTGATAATAAAGATAACGCTGATAAGGGGGATGCTGAACTGAAGAATAAATAGACCGTAATATCATCTTTTACACAAGTATCATGTAACAGAGGTAAGATGTGAATATCTCAGAGATTCCTAAAGCCGGCTAATGAAGAAGAATTCTTGATTTTAATAAGTTAAAGTGGCTCTTTAGAAGGAAAGTAGACTGTCATAGGCTGATGCAATACATTTTTAGTTGCAGTATCTTCACTGCTGTTATCATTGTTATTGTTGTTATTATTGATAACATTTATGTTATTATTGTTTATATTATGAGCAGCATTGGCATTTATAATTTTCTCATCAGTATCTTCCTTGAGTGAGTGGCATTTTTCTTTGACATCATTACCACCACCACCTCCAGCAACATCATCATCATCATCATGGCTGAAACTACTATCAAAATCAACATCAGCATGAGTAGTCTCAACTCTGAAAGTGCCATCATTATCATCACTACCTTTTAAAGCCTCACCACGTTCCTCCTTACTATCATCATCACCACCATCCTCATCATCTTCACCATCCTCATCATCTTCACCACCATCATCATCTTCCATTTCATACTCCATTATGAACTGATGCTCACTGAGTTTTCGTTGCCTAGCAACCGAGAAGCAGTAGACGCCAACGAGTGTCATGGAGACGAAGAAGATGGACTCCCGATAGTAGTTGTAGGAGGAGAGGAGGAAGGAGTAGGCGATGAGGACAAACTTCATGAGGTGAACAATGCAGAAAAACAACACCCTGAGCACCATCAGTAGAGAGCTGGTCAGGAATTTAATGGTGGAGGTGAAGGTTTGGAGGAACTTGAAAAGGAAGTAGAAGAAGAGGTAGACGGTGTTGTAGATGCGCTCGAAGGTGACGGTGAAGAGTTTATAGAGGATGAGGACGAGATCTGAGAAGAACTTGCTGAGAGCTCTGAACAAGAAGCTGGTGCTGCTGATGCTCAGTTGCTTCAGTCTCTCCAGCCACTCGAAGCCGTACTCGTTCATGAAGAAGGCGAACTGTTCGTAAACGAAGACAGATGCCTTGATGACGCCTTCCCAGCATGAGACAATCCATTGGGTGAGTGTCAGTACGAAAGAGCATGCAGTGTCGTACACATATAAGGTAGATAACACCAAGGCTTCGTATGTGTTGGTGCTTGCGTAGATGACCGTCTCATACGCCCTGGTGCACAACTGGCAGGCGGTGGAGTAGCTGTAGGAACAGGCGTCGTGGAAGGCTTCCGATAATCTGAAAGAAGCGTCGTAAGCCCAGGAGATGAAGGAGGTGGTGCAGTGTTGCAGGTTGGAGATGGCGAGACATGAGTAGTGGTAGGTGAGGCTGAATGCTTCAACGCTAGCATGCGCGGTGGTGGTACTCACTAACTTGGCAGTCTGCCACGACCACACTGCACCATCTACCGAGGCATGCTTGAAGTCGGTGAGGAGGTAGTACAAGTACTTGCATCCCCTGGATGTCATATCCCTTACGAAGAGAGAACCGTGCTTGTGAGCGTATGTCAAGCCTACCTTGCTGTGCTTGTAGGCGACTTTAGAGGCTATAATGAAATTCTCCCAGGCTATTTGGCAGTAGTAGACGGTGTATTCAGAGAGGAGAAGCAAGAGTTGGTGAAGATGTTCTATTGAATAGCACACGCCAATCCAAATGTATGAACAGATCTCTAGAAGGTAATACAACAGAATTTCCAAAGTGATGTTCACTATGTGCAGTGCGTACTGAATGGCATGTTTGGAGGTGTCGTTACAGTACGTTTTGATGTCAGTTAAATACTGGTATGTGTTTATAGAGATTATTTTTGTATACTTCCACATTAAAACTAATGAGAAACGTAAGCCCTGGTATGTGTGCAGAAGAATTGTACGTGTGTAGGTGAATGTATAGTAGGTGATTGTGCAAGCGTTGTCCCTTATGCTACAGAACCTATCCTCCACACTGCTGAAATCTCCTGCATACAAGTCAAGAGAAGTTGCTCCGACCACATACATCATCCATATAACTATCAACCCTAATATGCAATACTTCAACTTTTGTGTTTTTGTTAATTTGGCATTTCTTATAGCTGAATATTTTTCTTTAATTGCATTTTTATTCTGCGTATAAGTGTTTGAAATGTAATTTCTTGTATTTGTATACCGGTCTACAACACCATTTTTGGTTGACACCACAGTGTTGACTACACAGTTTTTGGCACCTACGACAGTGTTTTTGGCATAGTTAACTTTTCCAACCACATTATCTCTAGCTCTTCTGCAAGCGGAACATACGCAGTCAACTTTTCGGGTGATCCTCCCACAAATATCATCCTTCACTGCCACAATGCTTCCCACAATGTCGTCTTTTGTGGTAACTAGACATAGTTTCACTGACTGCACAGATGAATGGATTTTATTCAAAATGGCCGATTTAGTATCATCCACTTTCTTTTTTATTGCACTTTTGCACTCTTCCACTTTCCTCACAACGTAGTCCCTTGGCTTCGAAAAGATTATTCCCATACTTGATGTGCTGAAAAATGATTTTAAAATAAAGCTTGAAACATTTTATTTATAAAATATTTAAAAATAAGTAATACCTTCATGTATAATACAATATAAAGACCAGTTTGACGAAAACATCATTCCTTAAAAGAAAAGTTAACTTAATGGATAGTGGGTAAATTCCTTATTCGTCTTTTTAGTTTTTAGTTAAATTTATGAATATAACTTTGAAAATTATTTTTTTTATAGATTTAATTAGTAATAAACAATTTGAATTAAATAAAGTTGAAAAAATAGACATTTGATTAATTTAAATAAACATTTACCAAAACTAACTTTAGATAAGTTTACTTTTCTTAGTGCGCTAAATTCAATTCTGCTACTTTCTTAGTTTTAGTTTCGTAAAACAATATATAAACTCTTCAAGTGCAAAATTTGAAGTTTTAAAATAATTTTCTCAAAATGGTGAGTAGTTTTCATGCTTTTGAATTCTTATAAATTGTAAAACTTGATAAATAATAATACCTACATTTGAACAATTTCAAGTCAAAGAAAAAAGGTCTGAGTGTAGATGAAAAACGTTCTAGAATGATGGACTTTTTTTATGAAAAAGTAAGGAATTGCAGATAAATATTTTAAATATTATCTATGTAAATCATTTTATATATTGAATGATGATTTCCCACCAACAGAAAGATTTTTTCCAGTTGAAAGAGTTAGAGCGCATGTGTCAGAAAGAAAAGGGTATTACTTCAATGTCCGTTAAGGTAGTTTTGATAATTCTTAAAAAAATCAATATTCAAAATGTTTAATTATAAGACATTTTCATCTGTCTTTAATATAGACTCCATATTCTAATAATGTTCTCCCACTTTGCAGGAGATTTTGACCAGCTTAGTGGATGATGGCATGGTAGACACTGACAAGATCGGCACTTCTGTCTACTTCTGGGCCTTTCCTAGCAAAGCCAGTCAAAATGTATAAGACTTAAATTATAAAAATGATTTAAATGATTTAAACTTTAATGAATGATTTATTAATAAAATGCCTTTAATTCAAAAGTGAATTATTAGGATAAATAAAATTGAATTTCAAACACTGCACTAATGGACCACACAGAGAAGAAGCAAGATAAGTGATCTGGAAGCGAAAGTGGTCGAGATGAAGGAGAAGGTGGCAGCAATGGAAGAGATGCTGGGAGAGGAGTGCAAGGGAAAAGAAGCTTCTGTATGTTTTAATATCATTATCATCTTCACCATCATTATCATATTCACCATCATTATCATCTTCACCATCATTATCATCTTCACCATCATCATCTTCATCATTATTAATTATTTTCCATTCAATTTTTTCATTTTTTAAAGTTAAGTGATCAAATAATATTCTTGAAATCAACTATCACATTGGATGTACGCTTGAGATCGTGGTGGTGATGGTGATGATTCCATTGGATTGTTGCAGGAAGAGAGAGATGAGGTGATGAAGAGGCTGCAAGAATTGGAAGACGAAGAGAAGAAACTCACGGATGAGGTTTCTGTTCTTTTTATCTTCCACCATCATTGGTCCTATCTCACCGTTCTTATTTACCTTCCATCACTCACTCTTTTTCATTCCTTTATGCGTTTTTAATCATCCTTTTACCATGTTTCTTTTGTCATCCAACTTTACCCTTTTTGTCCCACCCATAGTTATACACCACCATCCATCCATCAATCCCATCCCATTCCATCCATTCTTTTCCATCTTTCACCGCCCTTCCTCTCTTCCAGGTTTCAAAGTATGCAGACTGTGATCCAGAGACAGTTAAAAAGTTGAAGGAGGAGTGCCATACAGCTGTGCTCCATATCAACCGAATGACTGGTCTGTCCATTTGGGGGGTCTGTCCATAGGGGGGGGCGGTAGTGGTGAAGTCTGTCAAATGGGAGGGAAGTGGGCTGGTTGTTGTGAGATGGAGTTTGTTAGTGTGGGTTGATGTTGGTCAGGTTGATGATGATGTGGGGTGGGGATATAGGTATTCAGAAAAGATGGCCCACAAAATGAAATGAAGGTGAAATGAAAATTGAAGTTTTCAAGAATTTAAATAAATTTATTAAAAATGTCATCAACACACAGACAACCTCTTCTCGTTCAAGAGCTGGATGAAGTCGAAGTTCAACTGCGAAGAGCAGATGATCAACAAGCAATTCGAAATTCCCGAGGAACTCGACTACGTTTGACCTTGCTTTCAAGGTCATTGTTGAATTTTTTTTATTTTTGGGTGATTGCGGTGTTTTTGAAAAGATAATAGTAGTTGTTGCGTTGAATTTATAAGTGAGGGGGTGGTGGTGGTGGTGGTGGGTTTGTTAAGGTGCGAATGGGATGTATAGAAGAGTGGCACCACTAAAAGAGAACAATGGCGTTTGAGACATTTTATCTTATTCGATTATTTTTTGTTTTCCTTTCATTTTGTATTTTTGAATAATATAATTTGAAACGTTTTAAACATGCATTTTTTGTTCTGAGAATGTTAAAAGTAAGGGTTAAACAAGTGAACATTTATTGTAGTAAAACGTATTTACAACAAAGTGCGATTCATCTCAAAGAGATGTTAATACATTAAAGATCATATACATGTAATATATATATATATATATATATATATATATATATATATATATATATATATATATATATATATATATATATATATATGTTGAAGATCATTAAACATTACATGCAATTTTCATGATTATGTAAAAAAAACTAATGTTATAGAATACACTGAAGTGGTATGTTACTATGTAACATTGTTACATACCATAAAAAAGTGCATAATTAAAAATTAAATTCAGAATGTATCATGTAATAATGATTGAATCGTTAAATGATGTTTTAGCGTAAAATTATGAATATGCATTATTCAGTGTTTTAGATTAGGCACATCGCCGCCATAGCAGTACTTCATATTCGAATCTCGGTATGTATTTTCGTGGTGGACGCTCTGGAATTTAATTATTTAAGCTTTTAAATTTGTTTAAATGTTTCATTTTAAAATCCAAATTTTTTTAGCCAATATATATTTAGGAAACTAAAAAATGGCAGTACAAAGTAACCTGTGAAGAAGTTCTGCAAATGGAAAGACACAATTCAAAGACGTCTTGAACTGAGGATAGGAGGTAAGGAAAGAGACGCATGTTACGGAAGTATGTTTTGCGTAGGCGAGGTCTCTGTGCAGAAAGAAAAGGATTGGTTGCTTGGTGTGTGTGTGTCACATGTATGTGTTTTAGACTGAAACTTTTAGTCAAGTGGAAATTAAATAAAATTTTAAAAATAATAGCCTAAAGATCTATAGTTGAAGCCATAATTTATTTTAATTGCATTGGAAGCTGGATGCAGACATTTTCTGGAGATAGGCAACATGAGATGCAGTACTCAAAGACGGCACAGCAGTGGTGTTCATGACATGTTCGGCAAGAGTAGCGCTTGAAGGAGCGAGGACAACACTGTTTTGGAGTCACAGAAGATCGTGGACATGTGTAGCCTATTTGATGATAATGATGATAAAGCTGAGAAGCCATTAAGAATAAAATAGAAATTTCAGTTGAAATTATAAATTATTTGAGGTTTTTTGCAACCTCTATCATCGGTAATCAGATGGAGCCCTTGCATAGAGTTACGACAAACATCTGATGATTTGTTTGATTCTTTTTTATCAAATGTCCAATCAATTTGATGAGGTTGAGCTTTCAGAACACTTTCATCATTGCTTTCTGAGTATCTCTAAAAATATATTTTCCAAAAATTAAATAGGTAAAAAAATGTTAAATGTATATTTGTTCAAAAATTATAGAATATAAAATCAATCTCTAGTGAAAAAAAATCATACCATTTTTGAAATATTGAAAAAAAAGTATATTAAGGAAATGAAAAAAATAAATAGAAGAAATGTTTTGTTTTTGAAGAATTTTATACAATATGTGATCATTTCAAGTTTAAATTACGCAACAATTTTTTAAAAATATTTAAGATTTAAAATTTTTAGAAAGTTTTAAATATGGTTTTTAACAATGCATAATTAAAAACAAAATCAAGACATTAAAAAATATTTTAAGTACTTTTTGTTAGATTAACTTTTGCAAAAAATTATTTTAAAACTATAAGTTAAACTATTGACTATTATTTCAAAAGAATAATTTAGGATACAATTTTGTAAAATATTTAACAATTTGGAATTATTGTTGATGCCATAGTAACTGAAACATTAATTTTGTAATTTCTGTAAGTATGTCTAAAAATAATACGGTCAAAAAATCAGCTTTTGCAAAGCGTCACAACCAGCTAGACTATTCTTTTTTCAAGTTGGAAAGCTTGGATGGTAAAAATTAGTTTCGATTATTTTTATTTATTTAAATGTTTGGATCATATTAAATAATCCAACACCCCAAGTTACGTAGTTAAGGGACGGAGTGTAAAGATAAAAAAAAACTTTATATAAACATTTTTCAATAACCCTAACCCTAAGCTCTACCCCTTAACTACCTAAATCCACCCAAAAGTTGGTGGTGATAGAATTTTTAATAAGATCCAAATGTTTAACACATAATTATTTCAAAAAAATAACACTAAACGGCAGAAATTATTTATCAAAATCCGAGAAACTTAAAAGATAAGTCAAACAAGAAAAAAAGGCACTGTGACATTGCAAAGCTGAATAACAATCTTTTCAGCAGCATCAATACCATCTTCAGCACCCTCTCAGAAGTCACTATCGACCCTCGATATATCACCTGGATCGATCTTTCTTTCAATCAAATCGCACAAATCGCCGATGTAAGTGATTGGAGAAAAATATTTCTCTTAAACCGCTATCATTCCATTGTTTCAGTAATTTTCATAAAAAAGGCATTTATTGTCGATATATAATCATCCGTTCCAGGAGTTCACAAGTTTTCCTAAAATTCAAATTCTTTACCTTCATGGAAACAAGATATCCAACATTGATAACATCGCTAATCTAGCGAATTGTCAGACGCTCATTAAGCTTGCACTGCATGGAAACCCCATTGAAACTACCAAGGTAGGGATATATTGTAAGAATATAGAGATTTTTGTTGAGACTTACTTATTTCTTAATCATAGATTTGGAAGCATAAGGGAGTTTTTATGTAACCTTAAAAAAAGTGCGTCTTATACATGGTTTTTTAGGTTCGATCAAAACTCAAATCGATCTTCAACCCACCATTATCTTTCTTCCGCACTGAACTCATCATAGAACATCCATCTCCTCCTCTTTAACTAAATCTCAGAACTACCGTGCCTGGGTCATATCGCTTCTTCCAAGTCTGAAGAGCTTCGACATGAGCTCTGTCACCCTGATGGACTTGCATAATGCCATGGACTTCTTCCCCAGCCAACAAATCGCTGACCGCATCACCTCCCTCAAACGCACTTGCTAAGTAAGAATATTTAAAATTTATTTTGATAATTAGTGAAACCTTTTTGGAATTTCTAATTTTATAGTTTTTAAACTCTGAGTTTTTGAATTATATTTACTAATTTTTTTTATTTACGAAAGAAAATCAAGTTGGTTGTCCAAATTCTTTTTCAAATGAGAAAATAAAGATTCAAATAAAATGAATGCGGTACAAAACTTACTTGATAAGGTTAAAAGAATAGTAAGAATTTATTTTTAAAAAGGCAATATAATAGAAACAATTTATTAAAAGTATCTTTGATTTTAGCTGAATATTCGGAAAAAACAACTTTTTGACAACAACAATGACAACGAACTACTAAACTTTAGTGACTAAAGGTATGACAGCAGAATGTCAAAATATCGTATCAGTAATACAGTAATATCAAATATGAAAATATGGCTAGTGCGTGTATAATGACTTTAAAAGAAGAATGAAACTTGTGAAACACTTGGAAAATTAGATAAAAAACAAAAGATTTTTTGATTGAGTTAATACTGTGTAAATTTTAATAATCATTTCATTGATAAAAATCCTTTATTAAAAAAACTATTTTCTAGACAGTCTTCTCTAGAGCAAAATTAGTCTTTTGATTAACTGTGACCGTCTGTAATTTCAGTATAAAACTTGAAGATGATACAACATACATAGAATGTAAAAACATTTAATAATTTCAATTTTTAATTTCCTACATTCCTAATACGCCTCTGAGCATTTCAAGCTCACCATCATCCTCATCATCATATTCATCATTATCATGAGTGCTTAAGGATGTGCCAATAGGTGTGCACGTGATCTGTCTTCGAGAGCACATCCATCCAATGCTTGCCCTCATTCCCCTCTGAATCCTTGCCCAGAACTATCTTGCCTGTGTTGGTGGTGGTGGTGGTAATGATGGAGACAGTTGTGCTGATGATACCTTAGGAAACTCTGGTCGTAGGCTTGAAACCTCTATAACCAGATCATATTTATTATTATTATTTTCTTTCGGCACTCTCATTGAGGGTTGTCATTGAAGAATTTTGTTGTGGTGATGATAGTGATGGTGATGAAGAAGAAGAAGATAAAAGTGCTAGAAGCAGTGGCGGTGAAACAGATAAATACTTAAATCACACACACTCGCACAGACCCACGCACACACATACACACAAACCAATAAAGTCATTGCTGCCGATGTCCTTATCCCATACTGACACCTCCAGGCTTTTCGATGCTAGTTCTGCCGCCTTCAAACGGTATGTGAATTCCTGTGGTGTTTGTGGTTGTGGTTTCAATGTTGGTGTGGTTTTAATGTTGGTGTGGTTGTGATGTTGATGTGGTTGTGATGTTGGTGTGGTTGTGATGTTGGTGTGGTTGTGATGTTGGTGTGGTTGTGATGTTGGTGTGGTTGTGATGCTGGTGTGGTTGTGATGTTGATGTGGTTGTGATGTGGTAATGTTGGTTTAAATAATGATATTAAAATAAATTGAAAATTAGATAAATCAATAGAATGAACAAATTATAGATAATAGAAGTTTCTGATTTCTGCATGCATGGTCTTAAACCTCATTAAACTCCGGGTTGAGCGTCTTCATCTTCACCCTTGTCTTCCTCTTCGTTTTCCTGTCTCTTGGCGGCTTCAAGTAACTATTGATGATAATGATTATTGTAGTGATGATGATGATTTTGGTAGTGATGATGATGATTTTGGTAGTGATGATGATCATTATACTGAGAGTTTTAAATGTTTTGGAAGTTGAATTGTATTTCATTTTATTTATACTGTATTTAGATTACATTTTAATAAGAAGGCTAACAAACATTTTAACATAAGGGTCCGAAAAACCATTCGAGTCCATGGCTAAGAGGTTGACGCAACTGCAATATGGAATAACCTTCACATATAATGTAAAATGTTCTGACCACAACTCATCCGAACCCATCATAATGTATCCCACAATAATCCATTCTCCCTCTTTATCATAAACCACAAACCCCTCTCAAACAACCAACAATTTTGTATCTTTCTTACCAATAACTTCTTCCCTTCCTCCATCCCTTTTCCACTCTCAACCTTCTCTCTCATAACTTCCCCCATCTATCTACCCGTCTTTTTCTTCTCCTTTATACCCACCCTTTTTCCCATCCTCTTCCACCTTGCCCTTCCTTCTCACCCCTTTCCCATCCCACCTACACACCCTCCTGCACACTTTTCCCTTCCCTCCTCTAACCAACCAACCAACTGACCGATGCACAGTCACCACCAGCCTCCCAGCACCCTCCTCATAGGCCACGCCCAAGCGAATCCTGCCCGCCTCTACCGCCTCTGTGCCCTTCTCCACACCTTCCCCTATTACCTGTGCTCGAATGTACAGTGGTGGTGGTGGTGGTGGTGGTGGGGGGTGGTCGTATGTGGTGTGGGTGCATGTAAAGAAGGTTATGGGAATAAAATTTGTTGATTATTATAATTTTATTGAAAAAAATAATAAATTCAATATTTTTAATAATTATAAAATGTCATTTATAAATTGCAAAAAAAGAAAGTAATTTTTTATAAAATTAATTAATTTATTAAAATAGAAAAAACTTATTAATAAAAACTATTTGAAAAAAATCTTCTCATAAAACCCGCCAATACCTGAAGTCCCGAGAGATAGACGCTGTACTCCTTGCAGAAGTCAACACCTAAGTTCTTGAGACTGACGATCGTCTCCCCTGTGGTGAGATGATGATGGGGATATAGGGAGGGTATAGTGAGATGATGATGGGGATATAGGGAGGGTACAGCGAGATGATGATGGGGATATAGGAAGGGTACAGCGAGATGATGATGGGGATATAGGGAGGGTTTAGTGAGATGATGATGGAGATATAGGGAGGGTTTAGTGAGATGATGATGGAGATATAGGAAGGGTATAGTGAGATGATGATGCTGTAGGGAGAGGGTGAAGATGATGTGGTGATGATTTAGTGAGAAGGGTGAGATGAGGTTGAAGATGATGGTGTAGGAAGGGTTTGGTGAAAGGATGATGGTGTGGTGAGATCATGCTGGTGTAGGAATGGTATGGTGAGATCATGTTGGTGTAGGAATGGTATGGTGGGGTGAGATGATGGTCGTGTGGTGATTAGGAAGTTGTGTGGAGGGCAATAGAGATCTGTTGTGCCACAGTTGCGAATGGAAGTTTGTGTTAAATCTTTTTGGTGTGGCGGTGAGTCACCTATGAACTTGTCGCTAATCGTGTCCTCGTCGAGGATCGACAGTCTATAATGATGATTGGATAAATAGATAAATAATAACAATATTAATATTAATAATAGAAATAATAATAAAAATAAATGATAATAATAATAATAGTAATAAAGATGCTGATGATGATTAAGCGGTTTGAGTAGAGATCACATACAACAACTTTATTTGCGTTTAATAACCCTCAAGTGATCCCACTCAAAGTACAAAAGCATTAATGAAATTACGTCAAAAAGATCTATACTATTGCTTACCCTTTATAATAATATTAATAATAAAAACTATATTTGAAAAAAATTAAATTATTTATACAATTTAATGTATAAAATGAACCAAGATTATCACATTCACCACCACCCTCACCCTCATCATTATCATCATCACCACCATCCCCCTCCACCTCTACCACCACCACCATCACCACCACCATCCCCACCACCATCACCACCAACATCTTCCTCCTCCTCCTCTTCCTCCTCCTCACCTCATATCCTTCTTCTTGAGGTCTTCCACGAAGACACCCTGATACTCTAGCACTTCATTCCACTCCGGGGAGCGACTGCCATTCAGCGTGCGTGTGCGCCTCTTGGTCGCCTGGTGAATTGTTGTGAATGCGAAAGTGTGAGAGAATGCATGTGTAGATAGATGCATGCGTGGGAGAATGCATGGGTGAGGATGCATGCGAGGATAGATAAATGGCAGATTTTTTGCTAAATGCTCGAATAAAAGGATGAATTGAATGAGAAATGGGCGAATTAGAAGATAGATGGATGAACGAATGGATAAATTTCCAGATGAATGGATAGATTCATAAAAGCATAGATGAAATTATAGATGAAGTATAAGAATGGAGGAATAGATGGATGAATTAATGGACGGATGGGTGAATGCATGCGCGGGTTTAGGGATGAACGAATGACCTTCACGTTCCCAGGCAGCAGGTGTGTTCTGACAAAAGAGTCACACAGACCTCTCTTGTCCATTGCAGGCAGATTCTGTGTGTTTGTGTGCGTGTGTGTGTCTGCGTGCGTGTGTGTGTGTTTTTGTGCGTTTGCGTGCGTGCGTGTGTGTGTTTGTATCATATTAAAACAAACAAAAAACTCAGTATATAGAGCTTTCGAATATCTTTAAAGTTTTCAAAATACTATTTTTTTCTTAGAAATTAAAAAAAAAAAGATAAAATTTTTTTTTTCTTTGAACGTTTTTATTAGGTATACACATGGAAAGGGACGTGCACCTTGGCTCTGTGGATGTGACAGCGCAAGAGGTTGTCCTTGGAGATGAAATGCAGTGAGAACTCCAGCACTCCTAACGACGCCGCTGAGTGACGGATCGCTCGAAAATGAATAAATGAAAAAACGAATAATGCTTAAATGTAGAATAAAATAAGAATTTTTCTCTTTTATGTTGAGTTTTTAATAGATATATTTATTACTTTTTTAAGGTATTAATAGAGAATATATTTTAGGAATACATTAAAAGAGAAATATAATTCTTAATATCAGGCATTCTTTAATTAGTTACACTGCTAAAAGCTTTGCACATTTTTTATTTAAATGAATACATTTTAAAAATAAAATTTTATCAGTTCATCCATAAATTCATATATTTACCATCTTTCTATCCACCTATCTATCCATTCACCCGCCTACCCATTCACCCACCTACCAACCAACGCATCCCTCCATCCATCCTTCCACCCATTCATCTTTCCACCCATTCACCCCTCCATCCATGCATCCATGCATCCATGCATCCATCTTTCCACCCATTCATCCCTCCATCCATGCATCCATCCATCCATCTTTCCACCCATTCATCCCTCCATCCATGCATCCATTCATGCATCCATCCATGCATCCATCCATGCATCCATCCATGCATCCTTCCATGCATCCTTCCATGCATCCTTCCACCCATTCATCCATCTATCCATCCATACATCCATGCATCCATCCATTCATCCCTCCATCCATCCATGCATCAGAACCAACGGGTTTCAGGCACAGAGTTGGTATCTTCTTCGAGCTGAAAGTTGGCTGGAATGTGCAGTGGCAGAAGGTCGGTGTTCCTGGCTGCAAGCAAGCAAGGCGTAATGGCATTTGTGAAAATATATAATTAATTATTAATTAACGACATTTATGAATGCAATGGAGCTTTCGTTTACTTTGCGCAAACTTTTCATTAACTTTATTTTGATATGTTTTATGTATAAAATAGATTTATAAAAATTCAAGTAATCTAAATCTAACCCTAACCAAAAATCTATTCTATGATGTAAAACGCAATTTTATGGTGAGAAAAAAAAAGAATTATCAAAGGAAGTGCAAAGGAAGGGCAGAACATATAAATTGGAAAGGCTAAAAAGATTTACATTGGAAAAAAACTAAGTATGTGAACTGGAAATTCGGGTTTCAAATAGTTTTTTTTCAGTTAAGAAGAAAGAAGATAAATTAAAGCGTGAAAAGAATTACTATTTATTTTCAAAGACACGTACAGCATTTAAAATAAATGCGTCTGTCTTTTAGTACTGAGCAAAGAAGATAATTAGAATGATAATGTAACAGTGCTACATTGTAGCATCAAAAGAAGCTTCTCGGAAATATATTTGTCATCAAATTCATCATGTTATTTCTATTATTTAAACATTTTAATATCTTTTTAAAGCCTAATAAATATTAAAACTACATTTAAAAATTAAACGACAATTTTAATTCTTCATCAACCGCGTGATCAAATCATTTATGAATCATTTTCGCCATTAACCTTTGGTTTTAGAGGCAAGCAGATCATTAGTGCAGTTTAGTGGTCGATGTGTTCTTAATTGGTTAATGGAGGCATCGGGTTGCTTGTGAAGTTGGTTGATGGACGCGCTGGAGGTGGTTGAGCGGTCACTGGAATGGGTGATTGAGTGGTTGGCTGAGAGGTCGCTAGATCGGTTGAGCAACTGGTTGTTTTCGTAGCTGGAGGTGTCGCTTTCTGTGGTGAGGCATTGAAAGCGCCGTGAAATACACTAAATCGCTACAAATACACTAAATCGCTACAAATACACTAAATCGCTACAAATACACTAAATCGCTGCAAATTACAGCAGAAAAAATATTTAAACTACAAATGAAAAAAATTCACAAGATCACTGTAAAATAAAACGATATTCAGTACATACTTGTGAAGTAATAATAAAAATATCTCCACAATAAAAATATTAAAATAAGACAAAGATATTGTAAGGAATAATTGCTTATGCAGGCTCAAACTTCGTTTTATTATCATGGTCTAAGTGTAAAACCAGCTACGTGTATGAATAATAATATGACTACTACTCTTAATAAATTGTTTTAAATACTTTTACTAACACAACTTCTACTACAGATAAAAATAATACTATTACTAATGCAACAAATAATAAAATAACAACTTTGAAATATATAAAAAAACAACTTTGATATATAAAATAACAAAAAATCTAAAATTATAATATTAATGAAAAAAGTGACAAAATAAAAATTACTAAAGTGATAATAATCACAATAATCATATTATTACCAAAGGCTAAACACACAAAAAGTAATTGCTGTCATTACCAGCTAGCACTTCTGTGCAGTAATTAAAATCATAATGGGTATGATGACAATTACTTTATTATTATTATTTAATATGTATATGATGACAATGACTAAGAAAAAAAAACTATTATTACTACTAAATTATCATCATCATCATCATTCTCATCATGATCATCATGATCATCATCTTCATCATCATCATCATCCTCAACGTCATCATCATCATCATATTCATCCCCATCATCATGATGTTACTAAATTAATAAAAGCAATAAAAATGTATAATCCACAATCATACCTGATTCTTTAGGCTTTACTTTCTTGCAAACGACGTTAAGAACTACATCATCACTATCACATACCATCTTATGTACCTCCTCTCTCCCCTCTCCCTTCCCCTCCTCCTCTTCATCATCATCATCATCAGTTGAAAACCTTTTTGACGACCTGATATAATGGGTGAACTTACCAACGCTGTAATTAGCTTCTGATTCTTTGTTCTTGCCAGCGTTCTTTTTATTTTTATTATTCAAATTATTATTATTATTGTTGTTTTTGGCATCATTATCATCAATAACTTCTTTATTGCTGATCAATGAAAGGAAATTTTTCGGCGGGGAATTAGAAAGACCCTTTCGCTCGATATCTTTGTCACTGACCGTGCAACTTCTGTTACTATTATCGCTGTTGTTATCATTATTATTATTATCAATTTTATTTTTATTCTTGTTATTCAAAATGGCTTTCCTGTTATTCTGAAGACGAGTCACCATATCCAATTCATTGTCGCTCTGGATGACGGCCATGTTGGCGCATTCGTCAAGATAATCATCATCATCACCACCACCCAAACTGTCTCGTTGCCCACGTGCGGAGGTGGCGTTGATGAGGAATGAGGGTCGGTATTTGTAGTGATCGTAATAGAAGTCGTTTTTGTTGTCGGCCTTAATGTTGTAGTTGTTGGCAATATTGTTGTTGTTGTTGTTGTTGTTGGTGGTGTTGCAAATGTTGTGGCCACCATTGTTGTTGTTGTTGGTGGTGTTGGTGTTGGAAACGTGGATGTTGGCGTTGGGAGGAAGGGTGTCTCGCCTCTCTCGCTCCCTGTAGCAGGCTCTATGCTCCCGCTTGTAGGTGCTCTTGTCGCTCAAAACACTGCTCGAGTCGCTCGAATGACTGGTTTGAGACTGCATGAATCGGTTGTTGTTGTTGTTGATGAGGTTTTTGTTGCGGAAACTGCTGTTGTTGTTGTTGTCTTTGCCCCTGCGTTGAACGCACGCAGCTCTGGCGTATGGCGGTAAACCCTTGTAGAACCAAGCTCCTGACTTTCTCCATAGCTGTGTGGTGGCGAAAGTGGTTGTGGTGGAAGTGGAACTGAATGAAATAGGATGAATTAGTATATATTTATATATATTCGCTTTATAAAAAAAATAATTCAAAAGAAACAAACTTATTAAATAAAAATGGAAAAAATAAAAGACAAAAAAAACATTTAAAAAATTGTTTTTTCTTTTGTTCAGCTCCCACCTCTCTCTTTTCACTGCACAGCTTGCACAGGTAGATTAGTTTTTTCTTGCTGTTGAAAGTCTCCAAGCCACACTTGTTACAGATATTCTGTGGTGATGGTATGACGATGATGATGATGATGATGATGATGGTCATGATGTTAGTGCTAGTAAATATCACGCAGTTTAATTTTATTTTTAACAATAAAACACAATATTAGCCTCAAACATATTATTTTTTGAGTGCACCATTAACTGATCCTTTAAAGCAAGCATTATTTAACCTTAGAGCAGTCATGGCAGAGGTTGGGTGAGGCACCTAGCATTGAAAACCTCTCACCACACAAACCACATCTCACTCTGCCATCTCCCTGTGAGTGTATCTTCAACTTCTCCAGACGCTCCACTAAGGTGCTATGGTAGTGGTGAGAAGTGGAGGAGAAATGTTCAGAAAATATTTATAAGTAAGTGAGTTTATAGAAATACAAACTAGAAGAGCTTTTGAAGTATTTTTCCAGTTTATAAAATGGTAGATTTAAAACTTAAAAACGATGTTTACATCTTCAACTATTAAATTCATTATTGCCTCCTTACCCAACTCTTTGCATTTCCATCTGATCCAACTTCTCAGCTCTCTTGATCACCACCAGGATCTGGCTTGTTTCTTCTCCAGTGAGAGGTTGTAGGCAGCGAGATGGCATGCTGCTCTTTGGCGTGTGCACTGACCACCCTGTGCCCAGTCTTGAGAGTTGAATGATTCAGAATTGTTGGGTGAAAGATGGTGGGTTTTAAAAGTTTTACAAATTATGAAATGTTTTGAAAAGTTAATATATTAGAAATAAAGTTATAATATTGGTTTTGAAATTGGAAAAAAAAGTTTACTAACTTTGCCCTCAATGCCAACTGCCTGTCATTTGGACAAACCCACGTAGCCATGGTAACTAAAATACAATTTTAACTAATTTTTACTTTTTTCTCCAAAATTATTCAATGATCACATAAATGATCAATTTAACATATTCGTTTATTTTGAAGATTACTCTGAAACATTTTTGCATTCAGAATGTATATTTAACCATACGTTAGGTTCTTTAAACTTTGGGACTTTTTATAATTTTACTGATCTATTTGTATTGCAAACAGATTTGTACATACATTTTGGTTTTGCCATTTTAAAAAAACTAACTTTCTTTCTTATTTAAAATTATAAGAACAAAGTTTTTGCAAAAGGTTTCGAAGCATTTCTACTTTTAAATATATTTAAAAGGAATATTCTCTAGCACTGAACTTCCGTCTGCAAAATAACAATAATATTTTTTTCACGAGCTTTTAGTTTTTAGTGTATATGATGATGATTTATATATAGAACAGACCCTCTTCAATCAAGTGTACACTGTGCACAATAATGTATATTTAATAAACACCCTTATTTCATAAGTACTTTGTGGCTTTTGGAAATAATGGAAAAACTTATGTGTTTGTTTAATATGGCTCAATTATTTAACCAAATAAGTTAACTTGTTAATATTTTATTTAAATATATCATATAGCCAGTGTTCTTCGTTAAATTCTCCAAAACCATTTTCTTAGAAGACGAGCGCTCTTGAATTTGATGAAAGAGCGCTATAGAAATTTATTTGATTGATTTATTCGCAGTGAACCAAGTGAGATTCAAAAACAAAGGGAAAACTAGCTACAAAAACAACAGTTTAGGCAAGAGCCTTCAACACCATTTTGCAAAGAGTTCAGAAAAAGCTAGCTTATAATTGACTGCAACGCGAGTCCCAAGAGAAACCACTTGTTCGACTTGGCGCTCATCCTCTCTTCCTTGACAGACTGCAACCAAAAGATCCTCTCGTTGCCAACGTAGTGTAACAGTTACTCTCGAACAGGGAAGAACATAACCGAGCCACCAAGAAGTGGATTAAGTGATAAGCTACATGTTGCAGTGATGATAATGATGATGCAATAAATTAAATAGCTTGGAGATGCTGGAAAAAATACTTTTAGAGAAAAACGAGTTCTTAACTTTTGATCAAAAGTTAGCAGGGTTTACGTTGTATCTGGAATACAAACTAGCACACGATATCGAACTGCATCTGGGACTTGTATTTTACAATGTAGAATTTTTACATACTACAGTTACGTTCTATTTAAACGAGATGATCTCGATTCTAGAGGTTTTCACTTTTTTTTCCAAGCCAACGTTCACAACTAAACTTTCCCATCTCAGATTTATTTGGAATTATTTGAAAACATGACAAACTAATTGAACGAAAACACATGCAATTATTAGGAAGATTATGTAGTGTTTAGACCTTTCTTTTATATTGTTGCATCAAACTCAAAAGTACCTTTTAGCAAGTCATAATCAATATCTCTGAATTTATAATTATCCATGAATGGTAGATTTGCTTAATCAATCAATCAGTCCCCAATTATTTGTTTAGCGCCTTTTACTAAGTGAACAAAAGCACTCAGCCATCATGTTTTGAACAACTACGTCATCAGGCCTCGACGGAAAGCTATGAGTGACTTAGTTGAAGTTAGAGAGGAGGGTAAAGAATTTCATAAAAGAGGATCACAGTAAGAAAAAGAACGTTTAGCAATAGAGTGTTTAACTGGAAAACGAAAAGAACGCTTAAAGGTAGATGATGAAGGTTAATGAAGTTTATAGGCAATTTTTAAATAGAAAAAACTACAATTCCGAAAACAAAGACTGCACCCGCTGAGAATAAGATAACTTTTCACTTCGAAAGAAAAACACAAAATTTTCTATATTTATTTTCAGATTCTATAACTTTAATATTTTAGTTGAAACTGTTTAGGTCAAATTAGTATCATAGAGCTAAAGAGTTGCTAATATTATGGTACTAAGCCTGAATTCTATTTCAAACAGAAGGCAAACCAAATGGCACGAAAATAAGATGCCGCTGAGTTGGCCTACTTAATCCTATTTTGCTGTTCAAGATCATGTTTCGAGCGGTAAGTAATGGGCCTCGATATCAGACAAGAATAGCCAAGAACTGCAGAGGCAGGTGGATTAATGGCCTAGAATTAATAAAAAAGCCTAATGACGATAACTTGTGATGGAGGACTTCTTGGACGCATGAAAAAATTTAAAATAAAATTATGGATTACTCATGCTTCATGCTGTATGCCAAAAATAATTCACACATGTTTCAGTGCATTGAGTTTTGGGAGAAGTTGAATTTTTGTATTAGCTAGCCTTCCAGTAGCTGGACATTTTTATGTCATCACTGATTTGTAACTTGAATGCTGTATTTCAAGCAATTTCATGTACTTTACCCTTAATCCAGTTTTTTTCATTTATTAAAATGTATTTATTTATTTTATTGGAGTTGTGTATGTGTAAATACTTTTCTTACCTCGTAATCAGCGCCCCTTTTGAAAGAAAAAAATTGAAATAATTTAATTTCAAGAAGGCCGTCAAATCAAACAGAAAAAATACATATTCTCTTTGGCGTTTAATCAATGTATCGAAAATTCATTTTGTTTTAAAAAATGAAAATTGAAAACTGGGTGTTATCATTGGATTAAAAATTGACAAGTTTAAAGATGTTCGTCCGAGGTGGCCTTGCAATGTCTACAAATTCTTTTTTTTTAACATTCAAAGCGTCTCTTAAAATCGAAAGTGAAAACCACTCTCGGCTTAGGTTTACAAATATAAGTCAATGATGATTTTTGAGATCACGAATAAGCATTTGTGTGAACAACTTCAATTCTTGTGTTTTGCTCTTTTTCATATGAAACTATTTTTTTATAATAATTTTTTTATATTCCAAAGCATTGAAATCAGTTTGAAAAATGGTTTTTCTAAACTTCATTATAATCATATTTAAAATAAATATTTATGAGTGGTTTATACAAGTTTAACAATGCTTCAGCATCTGGAGAAATAACTGAAGATGGCAAAAGTTCTAAAACGTTCGGCAGAGTCTTGTCTTTCCTTCCTGATTATACTCGTTTTTGTAACTAACCTGAATTTATAATTATCCATGAATTGTATCATATGTTTTAGTCTTTCAATCTTCAATGGTCATAAAATATTCAGCAAGCGTAATTGTAATGGAGATAAATATCGATCACATATGGACGTATGTCTCAATGAAATAAGCACTCACAATGCTTTCTTTTATGTGAGTATTTTCGGGGAAAGTATTTTTTGGAAAATTCTCTTGCAAACATATTATATATAAATGTATTTATATATATAATTTCTAGGCGCATTCATTAAATATTCTATTTCAATGATTTATATATTTTTTGTTATCTTCTTAAAACCTTTTCGGACTTTTCGAAGAGCAGGACTGGCTTCAGAAAATATCACACTGATGATAACTTTTTAAACTTACAAATGATTTTGTTATTCAAATTCAAGTGTTTCAAAAAAAAAATTTTTTGTTCAATAATTGTTAAATTTTTAAAGTGCACAAAGTTGTTAGAAATAGTCATTTGTGGGATGAAACGTCAAAAATACCTAGCAAAGACAATGGAAAAACTAGCAGTGTATAAAACATCGAAAATCGAATTAAATGAATCTTAGTTAAATAATAACAAGTATGAAGGGTTTTAAGATTGATAGCAGTTATTTTTTGAAGAAAGCTAAATAATTTGTTACCGTTACATTTTCTTCCCTAAAGCTCCCAATGTTGCAAATACATAGATTTTCAAATAGTAAATTAATGGATATTTTCGTGAATAATTTTAAATCTTGTTCATTTTTGCATAAAACATACCGACACATTGAAAATGGTGTAAACGGTGTGTAAAATAGTTCTATAACGTTTTGATTCATTTCCAAACGATTTCAAGCTGCAATGCCATGAAGTGTATTTTTTTTACCTGGGTTTAGAATTTGTTAACATAAATTCATAGAAACTATTTCAAAGGATTAAAGTGTTTTGAGAAAAATGTGGTGTTACAGACAATGAGTAGAATTAGACAATCTATGGATGTCAATCAATCAATAAATCAAATGTAAACCGCGCTTTTGAGTTTATTAAAAGCGCTGTAATAAGTGTCTGGTTATTTTTATTTTTAGATCCCATGTTTTTGTTTTTTACTAATTTAAGTTTGAAAAGTAAAAATTTATAGAAGTTTTATAACGTCTTTTTGCTGTTTCATTAATTTCATTCCCTCATTCTATATTGCCTGACTATTCCATATTAGCCTCTATTTGCAACACCTGAAGTTTTTTTTACAAAAGACATATCAAACTAATAAAGTTGTAAAAATTCTTGCCCTAAAACTAGTTGTGTTATTTAAAAAAAGTAAATGGTGTTCCATAATATCCTACCTTCTTCTATGTATAAATTTGTTAAATTTAAAATTCTTTGTTTAAATTATTTTAAAGACAAATTTTCATTAGAGATTTCTTCAAAAGTAAGTTATGCCATCCTTTTTCTCCCATGGCTATATTCAAGTTTGATTGGTAACAATTCCTGAACCACCAACTACTACTATAATATATGGCGCAACTTTGAGCATACAAATCATAATCCCTGTCTGGAGTGCTGAAGTTCATTCCGTTGTGGGAACTCATAGCATCTCCTCCATTTCCCGAAAAAGCTGAAACCTGGTTGAAAAAAAAGGCTCTCAGAATAAGCCAATCTTTTTATTTACTATTTTAAAAATTTAAAACATAAAAAATGCGTTTCAACGGCTTATACTAAGTACATTAATAAATTTTTCGACAGAGAGAATCGGATTCAAAGTGATTTTTATGTGTGTTTTCATTGGAAAACAAAGATTCATAAAAAACCGATGTTTGATAATATAAAATCTTAACTTTCTTCTTAACTTGATAATTTTTATAACATAAATTGTTTTATTTTATTAATTATGAAATGGGTCATTCCATTGAATTTCGACCAAAACAAATTCAACTTTACTCCCCCCTCAGAAATTTATGAAACTTTTATATTATGCTTAGATACGTTGTCTATCAAAATGAAAAATATTAAAAAAAATTTTTTTTTAAAGTTGCCGAGTTATTGACCTTCAAAGTTCGCCTAAATCTAAACCCCATCTCAATTCAATTTGAAATATCTCAGCCTATATTTATCAGAACGAATAATGTAGTAAACCAAGATAAAGGTATTTGAATTTTCTATTCAAAAATAATTTAATGGTTTAAATATAAATATAATCTAAAAATTTTTTGGCGGTCAAAAGTTTGACCTTAAAATTTTCAATGTTGCCCCATATATTTTGTCTTTTTTTTTCTCTGAAAATTTTTCAAACATTCCTTCAATCAAAAAAATTGTAAAAATCTTAATTTAGAAAATATTTTTAATCTATTATTTTCTTGAGCATCTAACAAACAATATTTTGTAAAAACAGCATTTTAGGAGTGCTCGTGCATTATTTTTTTTTTTTCAGACAAAAATTAATGAATTTAGTAAACCTTAATCAATATTTAAGTTGATTTAATTGAAACAAATAAATAAACATAATATAAAAGTTTCATACATTTTCATTGGTCTAAATTCTATGGAATGACCCAAATGGTTTCAGAATTTTTTTCAGAGTTTTTCTGATTTTTTCTACTAAATATTTTTTGTGTTGTATATGTAAAAATAAGAATATGATTAATAATTATATCTTTTTTGCGACTTGAATTAAATAGTTTAGCAATTGAAACTTATTATAAAAAAATTTAACTTGCCGACAACATGTAGTTCTGGCTGGAGTCAGCAACTTTGAACGAGTTGTACACAGCATAGATGAAAGTGTCATTTGAAATTACGATCTCTATCGCTAACTTGTAGCTTTTCCAATTGGTAAAAAAACTTATATTTATGTTACCTGTAAATTTAAAGTTTTCATCAGACTTCAGAACGTGGTATTAAAAATTTAAAATCTCACCTAGCCATTGTTCTCCGTCAATTTCTCCGAAACCATCTTCGTATTCCTTCCAATTGCGATTGAAGTTTGTAATTCCTGTCACTCTTCTTTGAATAAGCTTTTAAAAAAACTTAAGTTTGTGAAAATATTGTAATTTAGTTTAAGTTATTGTAACTCACCATTCCGATCAATGGTTTCCCTCCAAGGACTGAATAATGACAAAAGACTGGTCTGACGCCGAAAGGTGTTGAAATATAGTAAACTCCGTTGTCTTCGGGACCTTGCAGTTCATACTCAGAGCAATCAGCTTTTCCTAAAGTATTAGATTTATAGTTAATTAGCCATGAATTATTCGATTTAGAATCAATTTCATTTTAATTCGTATATAAGCATTAAAAAATAGTTAAACGGAATAGACTAACCGAAAAAGCAAGATTGCCTTGGAAAGACCTTCATCTGAAAAATGTAATAAGCATTAAGCTACTATATATTACATTTTCAGTATGATAAACCGACTTGATAATGATTACAGGAGTAGCCATTAAATGGTCCAACTTGCGAATTCGGTTGGTTGAGATATAAACCCTCAAAACTTTTAGAGCTGATTATCATATCATAGAAGGAAGTAATGTTGAGTGGTAGAGAAGAGAGATGGTATTCTGGTTTAGCTTTGTAAAGTAGACAGGTCTGACTGATAGTTTCGTAATTGAAAGCGACACAACCGAGGAAAAATGAAAATCTGTGATAATCAATTGGAGGCAATTCAGACGCATTGAAGCTGAGAGATCCGAAAGTAATCGAGTTCTTTTCCATATCCTGTGTAAAACTCGAAATATTTTCATAAGACAATGAATTATATTTCTCTATAGTGCTGGAGAGGGTACTGACAGAAAATAGAGTATTTTTGATTGTTTCGCTGTTGATAAACGGATTGACAGGGTCGACGTGGTAGCTGGAACATAAACTAGCACATGATTTTGAACTGCGTACTTGAAAGACAATGGCATCTGGGACTTGTGTACTACATACAAAACCGTTGCTTTCACACAATCTATAATTCATGGCAACCGTTTCCATTATTTCCAAGAGCAGTAAGAAAAAAGTAACTTTTGAAATGTATATCCACAAACTCATGTTTATTTTGAGGAATCTAAAGATATTTGGATTAGCAAAATAAATTGGATAAACCAAATTTAGTGAGCAGGTAGACAATTTTTGTTTGAGTCAATCTTTTATACTGTTGTTATGATACTCTATAAACATCCCTAAGCTAAATTATTTATATAGTTTCAATTATTTGAACTTTTTTCAACTGTTTTGTCGAAAAGACACGAAATGCTTTATGTATTTTATTTGTTCAAGCCTTCAAGTTCATAAAAAATTTAAAGACTAGAAGTCAAATGATCGATACTACGTAATTTCAAATAAAGTACTCAATAAATCAGCTTTTATAATCATTATAATTATTGTGAAGATGTTTTTGACTCTTTTGTGTAAGCTGGACGGAGTATTTGATGTGATAGATGCACGAGTGTGGAATTGTTTGTGTTCGGTCGATTATAATACAAAATAGGCGGATATATAGCTTTATCTTATTCCTTATACATCTATTGTTTTTCGAATAATTGATATTTAATTGCTTCTCTTCCTAAATAATAAGTTATTAAACAATTAAAAGTAAGATAAATAGTTTGATAAATATTAATTAAACGGAGTTAAAGTCGTACGATGGGTTTTACTGAGAAGATACTTGAATACATATTGATCTTAGTCAAGATATACCGTAAAGACCATGTATAAGTCGCATCCCGTTTTATGGTAAAAAAAAGTAAAAATAAATAATTAAAATAAGAATTTTATAAGATTTAGTAGAAAATTGAAACCCGTTTGTTTTTCTTTAATTTTCAAATATCCGTTCTTCGAAAGCTTAGTTTTGTATTAGAATAATGATGTCATATAAATGCAAAACTATGTAATTTAGATTGCTTGCTTTTTCTTTTTGAAATTTTTTTGTTGCTTCTGGAAGGGTCCATTATTCAATCCAAATCCATAAATTATTCATTCAGGATTCAATTCCATTTTAATTGATTTTGTAAAAAAGATTGAGAGATGAATTAAATCAGTTAAATTTTTTCTATAAAGGTTGTAAGAGCTTCTAAAAATTTAGCAAAATTTAAAATGTTCAAGAAGTTTAAAAACGTTCGGCAGTGTCTTGTTTTTCCTTCTTGATTATGCTCGTTTTTGTATACATAGATGGGCACGTAACGGTGCTTATATAAGTGTGCAGTGGCTTGGAAAAAAGAATACTGGCAAGTGGAAAAGGTTAGCCAACCCATGTTCATGTTTGCGCAGTTTTTTGTTTGTTTTGTTCTTTTAAGAATTTGACAGTCATTATCGTTCTACATAATAAACCTCCCTGCAATGTGATACGGTTATACATTCGTTGACCCGCCCACAAGCAATTCATAAAAAAAAATTACTGATTATTTTAATTATTATAGAAAATAATCTTCCGAAGTCATCCCATTCTCTAACGAAATTTTAGACTTTATTCACACTGTCTAAGACAAAATAACATTGGTTTTTAAGTGTGAAAAATTAATTTTTTCATAATGCATTCTTAGAACTTTTTGTATAAGATTAATTTAATGAAAACAGGTATACATTTTTTTTCATGAATTTATATTTTGAATTTATGAAAAGGAAAACTAAGAAATAAAGTATACTTGAAGGATATTGAAAAATAATGGTTGAAGGTTATATCAAAAACTGTTTAAATGTTTTCGGGTCAGTAGAAACGATAGAAAAAAGTTCTATTTTGAGAAGCTATTAAGAAAAAAAAATTGTTCTTATGAGTTTTTTAGATGGGTGATAAAAATAAAGAAAGAAAAAATATATTTATTCCAAATTTTTCGCACCTAAATATATTTTGTGTCAAATGCTCTAATGGAAAGCGGTCTATGGGGTGTCATTGTAGGAGAAATACTGCTCAAGTTACAGTCATGTCATGCGAATAAGTCTTCAAAGAGCAATTAAAGGTAGCAACGTAGTTGTGCACAATGGCGCGGAGGAGTGTTGAGTAGGGGCTGGAGGAGGATCCAATAAGAAAATGTAGCGATGGAAGTTAACGATGATCTACAAAGTGAAAAGGCATGATGGGAGCATGGAAAGTCTCAACGCAGACTCTATCAGCAACGTCACCACACTCCCTACACTTCAGTGGCCATCCACAATAGCATGCCAATTGTTATACTGAAACCGACAGCACTCAGGTCAATTTTTATGTTGGAATTTTTTTAGATCAAAAAAGCTAAATAATGTTCTAAGAAGGCCTATTGAGAGAAAAAACACGCTTTATAAAGCATTTAATACACAATTTATACAGCTTAGTGTAAACATTATTGCTGAATATTTTTTATTTAAAATGATCTATTTACTCTAAAGAATACCTTTTTTGATTTAGAAGAGTTTGAACGGCAGAGATAGGACTGCTAGATGGGATTAGAGAGCTCAAGGATGTGGTGTTGAATGCGAAAGAGCTCTGAAAGCGTCGTAACGAGGCAGTCATAACCCATGGAATATTAATTGCAGACTCCATCGCATGATTATCCTGCATATCGAAAAAAGAAAGATATTTATTGATCAAAATAAAGTTTGAAAGAATTAATTAATAAATTTAATGTCATCAAACCAGGGATGCTTTCGAAATATAGGCTCAAATATAAAAAAAGCGTACTTGTAAAGTAAAAAAAGCTATAGAATTTTTGTGACACAAAGTTCATTAAAAAAATTTCAAATTCCTTTTGAAAAGTTTAAAAAAAGTTGTTTACGAGAGAACTCTTGAAAAATTCATAATTAGAATTCTTGATAAAGTTTCAAAGCTTTTAATCAAAAAAAACTTTTACCAAAAATTGATTAATGTTTAATTGAATTAGTTGATTATTTATCTTTCTCACACATTCCAAAAACCCTGGTGACTTTGAATTTTTTTTTACAAATAACTTGATATAATTGGCCTTCTATAAAAAAAACAAAGTTTCGTTTTCTGTTCCATTTTTCAAATCCTAAAACTTTTTCATTTCACGCAACATATAGATACTCTGATGAAATAAAAACTAAAAATGACGAATAAACTATCTCGGAAAACATTGAAACTACCGTGTACTTCTTTCTGGTACTATTTCTAGTTTATATAGGGTAGACTATTATTGCTGAATGTTATTGGTATTTATTATTTTCCTTTTTCGATGTATTTTCAATGGAAGTCAGGCTGATGATGATGATGACTGTGATAGTTTTGATGATAATGATGATGAATATGTTATCAGAAGTATTGAAAATATTATATTGAACATTAAATTTTTAAAAATAAAAATTATTGCTATTAATTGACAATAATTTAATTTTAAACAGAAAGATAATTAAATGTTATTGAGTAGAGAGTGTAGGAAGTGCATGGGAAGTGGAGCTGTCTAATGCAGGAATGGCATGATGTCTGATGGATGGCATGAAGAGAGATGAGAGGTTGTGCATAAGTGGTGTGAAGAAGGCTGGAGGGTGAGTAAAAAATTTGATAAAAGAATTTCAGAGATGGGTGGACAAAAGATGAGAGTAGATGAGAAATAGTGGTAATTAAATAATGTTTAAAGTGATTGATTTTTGGGCTAATCTACAAAAGATGATAAATTAAAGCAAAAGTTTATGGATCTAATAAAAGAGGATGAAGTAATGAAGTGGGAATATCAATGGGAAAAGAAACCGATTACAAGAGAGTAGAGAAAGATCCTATTATGGGAAGAATGTGGTGAAAAGAGAAATAAAGGATAGGCGACCAGGGACTGTACGATGAGACGATTGTGTGATGGTAATCAGAGGCTCGCATATGGTAGAGTGCGTCGTAAGAGATGGTTGAAGAATAGCAGATGTACAAATAAGTGAAATATACAATTAAATTGAAATAGTGAAAGCTTTTCTATTCAAAAAAGAAGTTAGTTAGTCGAGATTGACGAAAACTCTTTCAATAAAAATAATGCTCGTATATTTTGCATACAGTCATAGATCTCAAAAATCTTTCACAGACATCTTGTCAACTCATCAAAATCTAAATTTAGCTTTTAAAAACCTTACATTAAGAACTTTTTTAAGAGTATTCCCAATATATAAAAAACAGAAATTTCACTTTTTGAAAAACCTATGTTTGTTTTTCCAAGTTAATACTACGTTTTTTTTTCAAAATGACAGTTGTTGAAAGGCGATATTAGAAGGGTATTCATAGCGCTGAAAAAAACACATTTGCAATATGTTTGCATTGAATAGTTGCCTGTGGCGAATGCATTAGATGCTCAAAAGCCTTTTTTTGTTGCCGGATGCTGCCCCTTCCATCAGCAATAAGCATTGTTGTTTTTGTTTTGGTGTCAAAAGCTACAGCAACAACAAAAACAAAAAGTTATCGGGCATTTGGAAATTTAAAAAAAAACTCAGTTTTTTCAAAAAACAACTTTTTAGCTCTTTAGTCACTTCAACACAACCATCTTATTCAACTTCAGGTGAATTTCTATCTTAAACAACAACACCGGCAACAACAATTTTGTCACAACACTCAATACCAACTCAACATGTTGTTTCATTGGTTCTTCAGTTTTTGTTTGTGTTGCTTTCTGAGCACTCGCTCTATCGAACAACACGGCATCACCGACAACAATAACAACTTCAACAACAATTTATACCAGTCTACTAATCTAAACATGCATCCACACACCTCTTTGGAGCAACTACACACAACAAAAAAGACAAAAAACTTTCAAGTTCCTCTAGACATAATTAGATCAACAAACGAGATTAACAAAAGTCAAACAATGTCTTCTCTTCTTTTAATCACTGAAGCAACTTTAACGCACAGAGATACCACAATACTGACAACAACTATTCCAGCATCCAACACGTTTGCCACCCTTTCACCCATAACAGCAACAACAACAGCAACAACAACAGCCTCAACAACAGCAACAACAACAGCTACAACAACAGCAACAGCAACAACCTTTTGTACAATAAAAAGCAAAAACAGTGATAGATCAGCTAATCAGTCGGAGGATAACAAAGACAAAGTAGACGCCGTCATAATTCCAAAGCATCACAATAAAAACGGCAACAAGAAAAAAGATAGTAAAAGTGATGATGATGATTTTATTGAAAACAAAACTAATTTTTTTATTAATTATCAAGATAATATTTATGAAAAAAGTAATTCTGCTAAAAAGAAAAACAAAAGAAATAATTTAAACAACGTTTCAATTAAAAAGGAAAAAGCAAATGATTTGAATAAGGATAAAAATTATACCAGTAATAAAATTAATACAGATAATAAAAATAAAAATAATAAAACTACTCTTAAATTAACTTCCGGTACATCTTCATTATGCCCTACCAAGTGTCGTTGCCAAGATAAAAATGGAAAAAACAATGATGATGATGATGATAATAAAAAGAAAATTATGAAAAACAGCTATAAAAATACTGGAAACACTACAAAAATCAAGGGAAATCAAAATATAGTAAAAAATAATAACATTAATAATGAAAATGCAAAAAATGACTTCAATATCAACAAAAGCTCGACAAATGAGAATGAGGGTAAGAAAATTGTCTTTAATTCATTTCTAAAGCGCTTCGTTTTCAATAACTTTTACACTCGATACAAATACTACTATTAATATCGAAACTACCACCCACACCTTTATTACTATTACTTCTACTGATAAAAAATGTGTTCACAATTTTTGCTATTCCAACTGCCACTATTATTTCCACCATCAACACTGCTGCTTCCATCGCTACTACTACCATCACATGCAATTACTCGTATTGATTGAATTATTTTTATTTGTATCAAAATATATATTCTTAAAAAATAAAAGAATATTTCACTAGTATGCTTTTATTGACCACGTGGCGCAGTCTGTTTGGACGGGATTGAGGCGGTAAAAGATGGCTGTGATTGCTGCTTCATCTGCCCTCGTCAGCAAGGTCACCACGATGAATATTTCACAAAATGAAATATTTTGTTAAATAAATATAACTCATCAATTCCATGGCCATAAACTTAATTAAAGTCTCGATTATCATCTTTTAATTGTTAGCCCACTTTGACTGGTTTAACCCATTAACGCATACTGTCCTTTTTTAAGGACAGCAATAAAAAGTTTTTTTTATAATAGTTATCTTGATTATATTTATTATCTTTGCAACTAATCCTGTTCTATATAAACTGAAGTCTTTGTTTAAAAAAATTTTGGTGATTTGAAATTGATAGATTGTTTCGATATTCTGATTTTTCGAGGCGATAACTAAATTTTTTGTGTTTTTGTCATGGCTCATGAAAAAAAATTATTTATAATTTTATTTAATGTCTACCATTCATAATTTATAACATTATTTTATTGTTATTCATTCTTATATCTTATTTTAAAATAAATTTCATTTTACATGTAATATTATTTCCAAAAACTGTGTTTTATTGAGTGTCCTTTTTTAAGGACGCTATGCAGTAATACTGATGGTAAAAACAATTATTTTCAGATTCGCTCTTCATGAAGTCATTAGTATTTTGGAAGATGACAATGATTTCTTTTCAGCAGATATAGACATTATTCCTCCTACTGACCCAAACTGCTCTGATGAGGATAGTGGACCCGAAGATGGTGAAGGTACCCTAGATAATTTATCAAGAAACCAGCTAAATGCAGAAGCAGAAATAGTAATTTCCAAAATTGGGGAAGAGAAAACCACTATAAGTAGAGAAGAAACTGCTGTAAAAAGGCCAGCTAAAAAAAAGTAAAATTGATCGGAGATGGACCAAAAAAGACATTACTACTGGATTATTGGCAGATAATAGTTCAGAGAACAAACCAAATTTAGAAAACATGTCTCCTCTCACATTGGTTAATTTATTTTTGGATGTACCAGTCATCAAGCTAATAACAGACATGTCAAATTTATATGACAGCCAAAAACTAAAACAGCTGAATGCTACTGAAAATGAATATAGAGTGGTGCTGGCTTTACTCATGCTTTCAGGTTATGTTCCTTTGGCCAACCGCAGGATGTACTGGGAACAGAGCGACGATGTACACAATCTAGCTGTAAGACTGTCAACAGATTTGAAGAGTTATTAAGATATTTGCATTGCAATGACAACGAGAAAATTAATAAGTTAGACAAGATGGCCAAAGTGCGTCCATTATTTGATGCTATGAATGAAAGATTTCTCAAATTTTGGCCCAAAGAATGTCATTTGGCGATTGATGAATCAATGGTTCCATATTATGGAAGGCATTCATCAAAACAGTTTATCAGAGGAAAACCCATAAGGTTTGGATATAAAGTTTGGTGCCTAAATAATAGGCTTGGGTATTTGGTAAACTGTTACCCGTATCAAGGAGCCTCGGAAGAGTTCAATAGCGAATTAGGACTTGGTGGATCAGTGGTATCTAAACTAATAAAATGCTTACCAAAAGACACTCCATGTTATACTGAAATATTTATAATTTTTTCATATGGTTTCAAACAGATCAAAAAAGAAAAAAAAGAATCCATGAATTTAGCTAAAAGCGTGTTGCAGATGTCCGATACGATGGAAAAGATCATTTTATTGGTAAAATTGAAGATGGCCAAAAAATAATGCAAGCAATGTGGAAAGAAAGTGGAAAAGAAATGCCTTGAATGTAATGTAGCTTTACATTTGGAGTGCTTCAGCATCTACCATGAATCGTGATTACCGTCAGTAGCAATGCATAGTGTCCTTTTTAAAGGACATTTTTTATTTTCATTATAACTTTTTTTGTATAAAATATTTCAGACTAATTTTTTGATTTTATTTTTAGAATCAGTTTTTCAATAAAATGTAAAAAAATTAATTAATTCCTTTGAGTCATGCGTTAATGGGTTAAACATTATTGGTTCTTTTAGAAAATAAATGTTTCAAAACTTTAAAAGAATATTTTTCTCTTTGCATGATAGTCATCTTCAAAGTTTTTCAGTTTCAAAGTTTTGCTCGATAAATTTGAAAAATGAGAACTTTTAGGGGGCAGAAAAAGTGGGAGGAAGGATCTCCTCTTATTAGAAAAATTTACATAGCAAAATTTTTCTTTAAAAAAAAAGAAATATCAAAACGATAGGATATGAAAATGAAAAAAAGATTAATTTTTGATGTCATAACATTATGTAATCAGATCTCGTTAGGATTATTGCAATACTTTCCTCTAACTTTTATCGGCATATTTATGCTCATATCTCTAGAGCATTCATCAAAAGGCTATTTTTATCAATCTATTTTTATTTTTATTTTGAAAAAAAAACTATTTATTGTTTTGTAAATATAAATAACTATTCGGTCTTCCACTTGCGACTTGCCTTTGTAATGTGCACACTTTTATTGCTTCATTAATAAAAAATTGAACAATTGTAAAACACTAAAATGACCATAAAAACTCGTTTGAAGGTACCTTCAAACAGCGTTGAATATTTGGCATTATTTGAACATGTAATTGTAAACAAGACAGTAGCCTCATAACTAAGAACCACCTAGTAAGGAATTAATAAATCTGTATGTGAAAACGAATATTAATTAATAAAAAATATTAAAATATATTAGAATTTGAAAATATTATAAAAAAACTCAAGCCAATATTGATATACAAGAAACTTATTAAAGAGCCGTCTTTCAGGTGACATATGTGACCACGTGAGCATCTGTGACGTCAGCAGGCAGCTGTACTGTGATCTAGAAGCTGGTCCTGTCAAGGGTGTTGGCTTGTGCAGAGGTGGGTGGTGTGTTGAAGTGTAACAATATAATAATGACGATTTTATTATAGTGGCGTATAACCCAAAGGTGCTTCAAAGACCACTTGTAGCGCACATTTTCACTCGCATTTATTGGCTTCTAGAGTATCCCTTGCACTCAGACCTAGGCTCCTTATCTAATGATAAGACACTTGCCTACCCGCTCATTCAAACAAGAAGTATGAAGGATGCCCTGAGATATAGAGAGCAGTGAGATTATATTAGGTTGGACGAAAAACAGCGGTAGAAGTTTCGTTGCTTTAAAGAAAAGAATAGTAAGATTATTGCTTTGATGGTGTGGTGCCGTTGGTATGTCGCCGTTATTGTCGTGTTGTGTGTGACTTAGGCGCTATAACGGGATCGTTGGAAGCATGTTTACTTATGACACGATATTGATGGGTAGGATATTGTAGTCAGGTTCAGTGAGTAAGCTAGAAAAATAGGGTAAGAGTAATTTATGCTTTTATATACAAGCCATTGTAGAGGCCGATAAAAAACAATTTGCATAAAAATGTAAAGAAATTATGGAAATTTTTGAAGAGTATTTGGAAAAATAACGAGGGAATTTGAACAAAAAATAGATTATGGATTAAATGAAAAAAAAGATTGTTGAAATATTGAAAAGAAATGAGATTAAAAAAGTGTTTTGTAAAGCAGGGAGGCATGGACAGAGTGAAGTGGTTGATGCCTGGACTGACAAGCAGGCAAGGCCATAAATTATTTAATAAATTTTCTTTATTTTTTTGAAATTTAAATTTTTCCGTTTTTGCTATTTATTCTTCAATATTTTTATAATTTAGTGTTTTATTCATTTAAAAATTGAAAATAGTAATGTAAGTGTCACTTTCAAAAGAATAATTGAGAAAGGTTTCAAAAAAGTTAAAATTTGATTTTGATTTTTCTCTAACTGAGTGAAAATTTATAAAAATCTCACATCAACGGAAATGGAAAGATTTTGTTGGTTCCATTTTAATTTAAAGTTTCAAAATATATATATATATATATATAAATAGATGTAATTTTTTTGGGGTTTTATAAATAGACTTCTACTTTCTATTATAACATATAAAGACATTTTTTCATAAAATGTTAAATAAAAAGCAGAAAATTAACTTTATTTAAAATACATCTACAACACCACTTCTCGGCAGAAAGGAACGCAAAGACGTGTCTGCTGCCTTCAGGCGAGGAGTACAAGGACGGGGAGACCATCGTCAAGAACTGCAGCGTCACGTGCCAATGCCAAAACGGCTTTTTCGTATGCGTCAACAGCTGTCCTTCTGAGTCCCTCCCCCCTCAGCCCTCTCCCCATTGTCCTCACCCCACCCTCTCCCCTGTGAGGGGGAGGTGTTGCAGGGAGTGGGTGTGCTATCTCAACCACCATCCTCCTCATGTGGAAGAAGATAACGATGGAGATGATGATAATGGAGAAGACGATGATGATGGCGAGAATGGTGAAGATGGAGGTGCTGATAATGATGACGATGATGACGTAAAGACTGACTCGTATGTTGGCTATTCATATGACGTATACAAACATGTAAAGACAAATCATCTGGTAGATCAAGGCAGGCATGACGCGAATGATGTCATTTTCAATAACCACACCAGCAAGAATAAGACGATTATTCCTCAAAATAAAATCAATAATTCTTCAGAAATAAATAAAAGATTACAAGTAGAAATAAACAGGCATGCAGAAAGTCTTGATAGACCGGAAAAGGAAGTAAAAGTAGAAAAAGATGACAAGGAAAGAGATGATGAAACGAATTCATGCCGAGAAGAGACGACAAATTGGAGCTCCTGCAATAGGTAATTGCTTTGCTATTTGTTTTGATTAGTTGTCACTTGAAAAAGAAAGTTATAATTCAAGCATGAAATGCGTTCAAGGGAGCATGAAATAACTCTCGAATATAGTTTTAAACCAAAAAACATTTATTAAAAACTCATTCATTTATATATAAATTCACACAAATAAACATTGAAAACATTTATTCAACAACGACAAAATTATGATTTTAAAAGCAGTACCTCAACTGCAAGTTACTAAGCACTATTCAAACTGTGTTGAAGTCATTCTACCATGATCTTTGCAGTAAACGCTTCAATAAATGTGAAAAGTTGCTGATGCTTCGTGGAGGCAATAAGCCATTGAGGCTATTTTGATTAATTTTCTTTAGTTGATCGTATTTCGTAGTTACTATGCCACTTTATAAATATAATTCTGACATCTTCAAGTTATAAGTCAAATGCTTCTCGAGGTCTTGTGGAGTGGGCTGGAGTGTGAGGGAGAGGGTGTTGAGAAGCTGCTCAAGAGTGCAGGAGAAGAGGTTGTGTATCCTCAGACCGTGTGATGGAAAAGATAAGTACAAGGTTGGTGGTAGTTAATGAATGGGATGATGAATGGATTGATGAATGGATGAATAAATATACAGATAGAAAGAGGATTGAAAAAAGATAAATAGATGAATATATTAGTGTTTGATTGAAATTCGAGTCTTTAAATGTGGCAGATAGAATGGTCAACAAGATTATTGAAAATTTGGAAAAAAGCAGACCTTCACGGGTGTCAGACTTATGGCTGGGATTGATGGCATGAAGTGGTGTGTTGCGTGGAGGGCTTGCAAGAGAATGCATCGAGGTCGCATCAGACGCCGAAAGGGATTAATTCGCGTGCTGAAAAAAAAACTTTTTTCCGTCGCAGAATGAATGAAAAATAGCAGTAGATGCATGTATTAAACAGTTAGAAAGTTTTTTGGAAAAAAAACTTTAAAAAAAAGAAGAATGGATAGATACATCAATCAATAGATGGAGAGATAAGCGATGATTTGATGGATGACTGAAAGTACAAAAAATAACATAAATCTTGAATGCATGATTGAAAAAATCTATGGAAAGTTAGAAAAAATGTGAAAGATGAACATTCGGAAATGAAATTTATATGATGAATTGAGAGCCAAAAAAAAGCATCAAATGTTCAAAATGTTCGAGCTTTGTTTCAACACTAAAGGAAAATCGGAAAACTCATTAAAAATAAATTTTTGAACAAAGGAGTTTCTGTGTAACTCAATATTGAATGCGCGAATTGATGCAAATTAAGCAGAAATGAAAAATAAAAATGTAATAAATAAAAAAAAGCAATTAAAAATTGTGAATTAGATTGTTTTCTTATCAAAATTTACACAATAATATTATTTGAAAAAGTGAATTTGAGCAGCTTTAAGACTAATATTTTATTTTTTATTTTAAATATTGAAGTTATAATTATGTAAAAAAAAGTTCAAGAATAAATATAATTTTTGGAAATACTTATTAAGTGCTAATAAAAATAAAAATATTTAATTAAATTTTAATCAAGTGCAAACTCATTAAAGAGTTTTAAAGAGACTTTTCAGGCACTTAAATAGACGCAAACACCAGAAAACAAAACGCTTAACAAACTTTGAAACGAAGATGTTTTTATCAATGCTTCTTTATGCGTTGTCGATAATCGAGACCAGTGTGTTCGTATTCATTATTTTGTGTTTAAGATGCTGTTTGCATTTTTTTCTGTTTGCATTTTTTTATTTTTCGATTCGACTTGCCTAATTGTTTTTTTCCTGAATCTATAGTGGTCTTTTTTGGTTTATACACCTTTGAAAAGACGTCTATGTTTTTAAATTTTTTTCCCTTTTATATACCAAAATTCCATGCACGTGTCAAGTGATTTAGTCAAGGGAAAGTATATGCAGATCGAAAGATGCCTATGACGGTAAAAATATTGAAAAAAGCAAAAAAATATTTTTAATGATAATAATAATGAAAATACTTTTTGCACATATTCTCATTCCATTGAGTATCTTTAAGAATCTTTTTAAGTCGCCTGCGGTGTTTGTAGAGAATTCATACAAATGCGACTCTCCAAATCAAACAACTTAAAAAATCTTTATATGTGATTGGATTCAGACGCAAACAGATTGACTTCAAATAATTTATAAAAATAAGAACAGAAGGAAGGAAATTAAATGTCATTTAGTTCCGTAAATGTATAACTTAGTTGGCCAAATAGTGCAATGCTTTTATGCTAGTCAGAGAGTTAGTGTTTATAAATTATTTTAATACAACCAAATAATGAACTTTCTTATTACAGGAAATGTTGTGCTAGTGTGTTTAATTCCCCTAAGAAAATCTTTATAAAAAGCATCAAATGTTCAAAATGTTCAAGCTTTGTTTCAACACTGAAGGAAAATCGGAAACTCATTAAAAATAAGTTTGTGAACAAAGGAGTTTCTGTGTAACTCAATATTGAATGCACGAATTGATGCAAACTAAACAGAAATAATTAATAAAAATGTGGTAATTAAAAAAAAAGCAATTAAAAATTTGTAATCAGATTGTTTTCTTATCAAAATTTCACACAATAATATTATTTGAAAAAGTGAATTTGTTTTGACAATTTTCAAAATAATTGTTTTTTAATGTGGTTCGAAGCTTTGCGATAGTTTGAACATTTATTGCAGCATTGTAACTTCATTTGAACAGTTAGAGAATTCGGGAAAAATATTGCTGTTAAACGTTACTTTAATGTTATAAAATAATTATTTAGAGTTTCAAAGTTTTTATAAATGTCAAAATAAAAAGTAATGTTTACAAGCCCTTTATATGATTGTCCAAAATAATTGTTCAAGAGTTCTAATGCCGACTCCGGAGATGAAAAATGAAACTAATAATGACCACAATTAACATTTATGATGTATATGTATTAGTAAAAGCGCCGTTCAGTTTCTTATAAATAAAAATAAAGTAATAAAGCAGTATACTAGTGAGATTAAAGTAGATGAAACATTAATATTTTAGTTTTAGTAGCTCCCGTAATAGAAATACCAATAGAAGTATTATAAACAGAATCATTGGAAGTAGTAGTAGCAAGAGTGTCCGCAACTTTGGAATCAGCAGCAATAATAGCCATTACTGAAATATAAATCAGAGTTTTCAAAGAAAAAACGCACATAAGAACTGCTTCAAAGGAACTGCATTGCGGCCTGACGTTAAAACGCGAGGGTGGCGGCAAAGCCTTTCATTTGCTTTGCTCTGAGCCCTAATAAATACATATTTGTGTAAGTTAGACCTTTATTCAGATTAAAAATCCTAGACCAATCGCTTGATTGTTTTATCGGTAATTCTATTGATTAGTTTTCGAAAGAATTTATATTTTAAAGCTCATCTCAACATATGTTTTCTAAAAAGGTTTTGTGAAAAGAAGGAGCTATAAAACACAAAAGCATTGAAGATTACGCTAAATAAATTAAGTTATTGAGTTGAAAGCAGAATAAAAAAACACTTCTACCGGTCAGGGAGCAAGTAAAAAAGAGAAAAACATGCAATCATGAAAAGTTAGAAAAACGAGAATTTTTGTGTAGTAAAAACAAAAATCATTGAATAAAATAAAAGTATTTTAATTTGGAATAAATTTGCAAAAGTTGATAAAAATAGAGAAGCCGAACAAACTTCATTTCAAAATTACAAAACAGAACTGTCTTTCTTAATTTTCCTCTTTGGTCTACAGAATTGAGTTTATAAACAAGAATTACAAATAACTCTAACGTGCCAGTTCTCTGAAGGTCTCTAAACAAACATGCTCGGAGATGTGTCTTCTCATTTCATTGGTGTCATTTATTGTGATTTAACTTTTTTCCAGATGCCTTTATATCATGCAAAATTGTTTATGTTCACCGTGAAAATTAAGTATGAATTTTCAAGTTTGAAAAGTATCTTTTAATGTTCGTGAAATATGTTTTTCTACGGCAAAAGCCCTCTTCAAACTACATTTGTAAAGACTGTTGGTATTTTACTTTCTGAGCATGCATTTTTTATAAAGATCAGTAATTAGGCATTCAATTAGTGTGAGGAATAAGTGAAAACAATGTACAAAAAACAAGTTTGTTCACACAGATATAAAAACCCAAATACATCCAACTTTTAACACACACACACACACACACACACACACACACACACACACACACACACACACACACACACACACACACACACACACACACACACACACACACACACACACACACACACACACACACACACACACACACACACACACACACACACACACACACACACACACACACACACACACACACACACACACACACACACACACACACACACACACACACACACACACACACACACACACACACACACACACACACACACACACACACACACACACACACACACACACACACACACACACACACACACACACACACACACACACACACACACACACACACACACACACACACACACACACACACACACACACACACACACACACACACACACACACACACACACACACACACACACACACACACACACACACACACACACACACACACACACACACACACACACACACACACACACACACACACACACACACACACACACACACACACACACACACACACACACACACACACACACACACACACACACACACACACACACACACACACACACACACACACACACACACACACACACACACACACACACACACACACACACACACACACACACATCTATTGTTGCAAATATTTTCTATGGTTGACCCGTATAAATTAAATAATGACATTTGAAGGTTTGAAACTATGTATTTAATATTCAAATATCAGATTTTAAATAATTTAAAGAAAATTTTAATCGCTAAAAACTTGTATATTAACGGATACTAACAAAAAGCCTTTAAACTAGAATGGATCCCAAGACCCTTCTTCAAACCAAATGTTTAAATAATGCAAAAGTGACTTTTTTGATGAGCAGTAAAGCGTTAATGTAAACGAAAAATAATAAAAAAGTTAACCCTAGTCAAAAAGTGCATTGGATACAACAGGCAATAGTTTTCGCAATAAATCTCGCTACTAATGATTGTAAGTAAATTCTGGAAATGATAAACTTTGAAGATGTAATAATAGCAATCTGAGAGTTTGACACATAATCAATAAGTTGAAGCTTTTTGTCAGAAGACACGATGCTTGATGTAGCGAAAGGCATTTTTGTCACAATTTCCGGTGTTAATAATTTTATAACGGTATTTTTAAAATCATTATTTTATTGCTATAAATGATTTTGAAATGATCAAAATGAAGAAAAAGTGAAAGTAATACTGATACTAAAAAAATATTTTACAAAATAGGAAACACCGAAAAAAGTGAGTGATCATGCAAAATTCATAACTTATTTCACTAATCGCGAGTCCATCTCTTCATTCAGGATACATTTTCATCCACTTTATTTCCTGTTCATTTATCTATATTTCATGTCCCATCAAAGCTCCTTATCCTAAATCTCTGAACAATGTCCTCAGCACTTTCTCCATCCATCAAGCATTGTCTACTTCTCTCGTGTATTATCTGCTTTCTCTTACAGCAATTAATATTAATTATCCGATATTATCATCGTCATTATTCTCGTAATTATTAATGATCGTTCATCAATGGCTTATTCATCTTCAAATTATCTTACAAATTCCCAATTACTCATTTAATCATCCAAACATAAACTCATTACATTAAAAACTTCCATAAAAAAGCCATAAAGAAAGTGGAAGCCTCATCTGTTCTTAGGTATTTATGAATTATTAGATGTTTTATCTTAATCTGAAAAACTTAAATTTATCTTGAAATTCGTGAAATGATTCTCACGCTTTTCATGTAACAGTAAAAGCTATGGCATACAAAATTATTGTACTTTTTTTCAATAGTGAACGGTGAACGAAAATTAAATTAAATGTACAAATATTTAAAGCTGTCCAATATCAAAAACAAAAACTGTTTTTCAAAATAAAATTTCTTTTTTTTAAATAATCGTTTCACAGAAAAAAAGTTAAATTAAGAAAAACGTTTATTTTGTTGAAATACGAAACCTTTTCACTGAAATAAGACATCTTTTCACTGAAATAAGAGACTTTATTACTGAAATAAGAAACCTTTAGATAACCTTTAAAGTTTCTTATGGTTAAAAAAAACTAAATTTAAAATTGGACGATTGTTGAAAAGTTTTAACCTAGAACTTGTTGATACAGCTAAATAATAGAATTTTTACTGTGAAAAAATGGATAAAAACGATTTTTTCCAAGTTCCGTGTCAGCAAAATAGAATAACAAATCATGAAACGCCAAGAAAAGACGTTTTCAGGGTGCCATCATCACACTTCAATATGCAACAATCAGTTGACTTCATTCTGAAAAAAAGTAAAAATAATATATTTTAAAAATAAATTGGTTTTTGATTAGTTGTCTTTTCTATTTCCGAAAACATCTAGTTTTGTTTAATCCCACAATTTATTTTCTTTTTTTCCAATTTTTTTGCAAACTTCTATTTTAATTGAAGTTTCTTTTCTCATTTTTTTCTAACTTAATCTAACAATAAAAACCTTTTTTGTGTAGCGAATTTAAGGTCAGAAAACATGTTTGGTCTGCTGAGACCATTAAACTCACAAATGAGCATTATGCTTGCTTCTTGGCGAGTTGATGAGTATTGAAAGCAAGTTGAGTGATTATTTAATGAGAAGTGTAGCCATTAAACTGGTATAGAGCATCGATTCCATTGCGCCTAAATCGCCTTCGTAAACTTTTATTTCGTAATTCCAATGCAGTTACTCTCTCCTATTTTAACTTCAAGTAAACCGATTTTGATGCCAATAAAGTTTTCGCCAACCGTGTTTTGAGGGGTATCATACTGCCGATATGCCTGGAGACTGTAAAAATCGCTGTTCTTCGCTCCTAACTTCACATGTCTGATACTCACAATCAATCACAGTAATGAAAATTGATTTGAAATAGATATACTCAGATGTTTCAACTCATAAATTTTGCAACAGTTTCTTTCTATACATTAAAAGAATCCGCTTCAACCCTTATAGGACGGTTCATGATTTATAAACCTATCAATTTTAATCAAAATCAAAAGTTGTAAACTTTTTTTACTCAGAGCTACATGTTCAACTATAGACCCATTCATTAGTTTAAAGTAATTTTTGACTAATAATCTATTATTTCAGTCACGCACGACTGTATCTACTGCACCATTAATTTATCAATTTAGCTATTGCTAAAGCTGGGCATCAAACCGTTAATCCGTTCTTGAAGAATTAAATATTTTCTTTAAAAATTTGAATTTAGAATTCAACCTCCATTAATTCCTCCGTTTATGTATTAATTTGCGGAGTTTTTAATGTTTTAAAACCTTTTATATTCAGTTTGTGGAATATTTGTAACAGAACAAATCACTGTTATTTTAATATTTAAAAAAAGTAATAGAGTCTGTTTATTTTTTGTTTTATTTTTTCGATAGTAAACTTAGCCCACTTTGATCGTGATGTTGTCATGGACATGTAAACTTGTAACTCGTTGTTCTATTTTCGGTTTGGATTTATTCATTTCAAATGTAATATTACATGAAAATCGTAAATTAAAAGACATTGTGCCTTAAAAATATTTTTATGAACGTTATTTTGTGTGCATTTGTTTAGCCCAAAATACATCGTGTCATTCAAGAACTTGAATTCTAATTATCTTTTGGAGCGGTTGAGATTGCGAAAGTGAGTGCAAGATTACAGACAACTAAAGGCTTTGGTCGAAGAATTTTTGGCAGGCATTATCAAACGGTTTAGGACGGGAAATTCAAGCTGGATGCTGTCTTCCAACAAATTTCGTTTCTAATGATTAAATAAATATGATAACACCAAAGTCGCTATGCTTGCAAAAACATGAATGGTGAAGTCGAGAAAGCCCATGAGAAACCCATCGCGAAAAATACCTTCAACAGTAGATGTAGCAGCCACCAGAAGAAAGTGGACAAAAATGACTCAGATTTGTTCAATGATGTCACACAATAAAAAAAAGAAACCACAAGTTAAACAAACACAAGGCCCAAAACTTGGACAAGGTCTGGTTAGAGACCGAATTCAAGGACTCTTTGACAGATGCTGTTCTTTTAAGTGAGAAACTTCTAGTGGACTTGTTTATCAAGCTCAAAATAGCTATTCCCTGAAGTGCTGCAATGTATTTTTTATGGTTTAAGACATGTTACGTGCCAAGAGGTCATCTCTATCATGAAAACTTCGAGATGCAACATTTCATGAAGAGAAACATGCCTCTCATGGAAAAAAGCAGGAAAAAAGAATAGATATAAATTACGTATATATCGTGTTAAAAACATATTTTTAATTTTTCTTTGTCATTTAAAACGTATTTAACAAAATGATAATACTTTATAGATAATACTATAATATTAATATTAAGTTTCATTCAAACTTTTTAAACACTAGTTTTTCTATTTTTGCAATAAAAAGAACTATTTTTTTTACTTTCTTTGAATTATAAACATAATAACTCAAGAACGGTTAATAAAGATAACACTTTTAACTGATTAATAGTTAATGAATTAAAATTCTTGATTAACTGTACCCAACTCTGGCTATTCACCCATGTAATCGTTTATTCATCTACCGACGTATCTATACATTCTTTCATTTCATGCCTTCAATCCCTTTTAAAGCCCTATTTGATTTTATCTCAAAGAAGAATCTATGATCAGACGTGCTTAACATCATCTACTTCATGTTCTCACTTAACCCATCCCGTCCATCCATCTGTCATACACAGAGAAATACCCCAGTTCACACATACACCCCCTTAAAACCTAATTACGAATATATGAATAAACTCATTAATGAACAAGCTTAAAAAACAATGAAGAAAGCCTTTGGAGGATATACTTGTGGTGGTGATAAAGCTCTAAGCAGGGTATGAATTTATCACTAAAAGACACACAAAATAGTAGTTTCAGACGTATCAGCCATATATTATAGGCAGCCAGCTTCGGAGGTAAGCGGGATTTATCATTGCAAGCTTGCGTATACAAGCCTTTAGGAAAGCATAGTGACCCTTCTGAGCCTGATTTATTCTTATTGACTCAAGCGCTAGATATCAATAATGAAAAGTAAAATGAATGGCAGAAAATGAATAGGCTAGCAAACAGAGCTTTTCGAGAAGGCAATCAGACTTTTTGGGAGTATAAATGGTCAGGATAGTTGCTGCTATACAATGCTTTGTGAGTGTTTGACTTGCTTGCAGCGAATGGATTATTGGCAATGTTGCATTTACAGTATTGTTCACTTTTTTATAGATTTTTAATTAATTTTTTAAATATTTTTCTCATATGCCGATGAGTTTTGTGAGGCTTGGAGTATGTATGGCTTCGAAGCCCTGTTCGCCAATGCATGATCAGGTCGTTCTGTTTTTGGTCAAGTATTCACTCTTTGGTTTGAAAATTTGGTTTGAAGTTTGTGCGTGTATGTACAAAAGTGCACGGGAGCGTACAAGTTTTTGAAAGTAAAAAATGATTCATAGGGGAAAAAAGATAGGTAGGTGATTAAACTGAAATCATAAGAAGTAATTGAATTTATGCTTTTCATAAGAAAAAAATTCTTATAATTTTTATATATAAAATAATAAGACAAAACAGCTAGTTACGGAGCACCAAAATAGATTTATATGAAGGAGACTACGCTTCAAAAAACTGCATCAGAAACGCTTCTGCGTTTGCCTGATCAGATAGGACATTAATAATAATGATTGTAATAGGAGACTCTAGAATACACTGTATCTATTCTATTTTCATTTGCCTGAGAAAATACTGAAAAGCTTATTTGAAGGTTTTCTCCTAAGCCAGATTACAAAGAAACTTCTAATCCTTTTAAAGAAATTTTGATAGAACCTAGCTTATAAATTTCAAAAATGTTTGGCCTCTTTTAGCATAGACATAATTTCCTATTTATTTATCAAATAAATTTTATAATTTTTTTAAAAATTAGTTAAATTTATTTTCCTGTCGTCTTGCAAAAGTAAATAACAACCCTTTGTAAATCTAAGCATGTAATTTTTGCGTGATAATGAGTTGAATTATGTGCAAATAAATGTGTAAGGGATAGAAGCGGTGAGTGCCTCTGATATGATGGATTGTACTTTAGGGAGGCGTAAATGCCATTATTGCACCTATACTTGCATGAGTATTTAAAGTAAAAATAATGGTGATTTTCGTGAACATTTGTCATTTTTCCTACTCTTGTCAAATGTCATGATTAATGTTTGTTTTGATAAACAAGACTATTTTGCTTATTTCATTTCAAACTTCCCATCCATTACAACTTCATAGTTCGCACTTTACAATAAAATAAAATGACGAATTTTATTAAATTGACGTAAAGCAGAATAATTTGTGTTTTGGATTAACTTAGTTAATAATATTGATGAATTTTTGCTATATTTATTATTTTACGAAAATTTCCACTGAAGTTAAGTTACAGTTGATTGAGTCCCATCCAAGAAGCCTTTTCATCAATGCATGATGATTTTTAAAGTCAGCTGGATGACCTTAAAGGCAATGGCCGTAAATCTGGGTGTCATCAGCATACTGATGAAACGCAAGCTCATTTTCAGCGGCTATTCTCTTTACATCTCTAGTAAACAACGAGAATAGTATATAACCATGGACTGATTCTTAGGGTACTCTTAAAGTGAAATCCAGCGTGGTCAATTTTGTACTATTGCTGCAAATGTCAAAACATCTGTCGCGTAAGTATTTCTTAAGCCCTTCTAACAATAGGTCAGAAAACCCATAAAAATGTTCATTCTTTGGAGCTACATTGCGTGATTATTCTTTGTCTTTTTACAAAACAAGTGGTTCTTGCATGAGTGTATTTCTTCAAACATATAGTTTATTTGAAAAAATATTATTACCTTTTAATTTTGGATTAAACCTTCATACAAGGTTTTAAGACGAATTTCGGCTAGCTTTCTTTGGTTAAATAGACCTTCAGTGCGACTGATACAATTTGGTATAAAAAAATTTTCACACCATTTTATGGCGCAGTTACAAAGCCATTATTAAAAGTACAAGAGGAAGCAGAGAAGAGAGGAAAGGATAATTAAGAGTATGCATATTTATGAGGACCGTAAGCCTATCCATATAGAAGGATTGCCTAAAAGTCTCCCGAGACTTTCTATTCGTAGGTTCAAACTTTAGTAAGAATCCATTTGAATTCTAATGAATCGATCTATGGAAGACGACTTGCGTTTCAATATGAATGTACTTAAAATAGAAAACTTACTCGATTCCAAATTTAAACTTCTAAAAAATATTTTTTATTTGTAAAAGTTAAACAATTATAAATAAAAATTTTTTCAACACCGACCTCTATTCCACAGATAGGCAGGGAGTGCAAGAACACATACAGACAAGAGGTGAGAATGCGTTACCGGTACGATGACTGCATTTCAGTGAAGCAGTTTAAGCCGAAATTTTGTGGAACATGCAAGAAATCTAGGTGCTGTTTGCCAGAGTCGACAAAAACCATCACGGTGAAGTTCCACTGCAGCAACAGCACCAAAAATAAACAAATCATGTGGATCAAAAGCTGCAAGTGCAAGGACTTCTTCTGCAAACAAGCTCTTATTTGAAAAAGTCTACCAGAGGATCATTCTTGACACATTTCTAATTTTAAATAGTTTTGAAGATGAAAACTATCACATGGAATTACTTTGATTTATTATCTTTTTTGATTTTAACCCCGATGCATCGCTATATTATGTAAATATTACAAATTAATGGTTTTGTTATTTCCATTTTTAGTCACTGAGGCATGAAAGTGAATAGATATTAAATATATTTTTTCATTGATTATTTTCTGTATTTTCAATAGAACACTTTTTAATCTATATCGGTTAGTAAGTTTGACTGAATTTTTGTATGGATTGAAACTTATAATCACTCACAAAGGTGTCACATACTTTTCAAAAGATAAAACGTTTTAAAAAAAAATTTTTGTTACAATTATCAATGAAATTTGTTTAATGGTGATTTTGTCAGAATAGTTTTGAATAAAACATAGAAAATAACAATTTTTGCGACAAAAAATATTTGAAAACATGTCAGCGTAGTATGAAACGACTTATTACCACAAATATGAATTTTTTTACTTTATATAAAAATTATACACAGAATTTATTCTATGTTGCCTAGCATTTTATAGTTTTCGCCAGGGTAAGAAAGGTAAGGAAGCAATGCTTCCTGGAAGCATATGCCTAATCTTTATGAAAATCTTCAAACTCCACGATTTATTTCTTGTTTTAAAAAGTGGATCACTTATAAAAGAGAAAAAAATTATATTTGTATAAAACTTTTAAAATAATAAAAAATATTTGTGATCCATCGTTCCAATCACTAGATGGCTCTGATAACTCAGTAGTGACAAGGGGTTCTGATACATTTCACCTTCAATCGGCATCAAACCCTGTATTTATTCTTAATTTTTATATCTGTTTTTAGACAGTGTGAAAAAGATTATAATAAAAAATAGAAGTCTATGGCTCTAAACATCGTTTTTTTCTTCTTTGCAAGACATATTTTTGGAGTTTAGAATACGTATGAATATTTTATTTTTAAATAGCATTCAGAAGTTTGAGAATATTAGTCAAATATTGGGGGTTAATAAAAACTTTACCTGATGCAATGCTTTCAGAACATTTTAGTTTAAAAAATTAATTTATAAGATTTATTGTCGACTTCACCCACCAGTAACCGTAAAAAATACTATATTCATTGGAATCTTTGGATAAACTTCTGACAAATCTTTAAATCTATGCCTATTGTTTCAATTAAAAAAAATATTTCACGAAAATTTTATTTTTAAACGGTAGGTTTAACATTTTTCTCGAATGTTTTTCATTCAAAACAGATTGAAACAACTGAAAATGTGTTTTAAAAATGCACATATTATCTTCAAAACCAGACGTTTAAATAATGTTTATCAAAATGAGCTTTCAAAAAAAAATAAATAGATTTATTTAAAAGTTTTTGATAATCTAGAAAAAATGCTTACAGTTCAAACTATATTTTAATTCATCAGCTTATTTTACTTGCAAATAGGCTAATTAAAATACATAAATTCACAAATTCAATCAAAGATCAATAGAAAAGTAGTTGAGTACAATGTAATGTGGTTGAGATATGGGGAAAGTACGTGGAATTCGGAATAAAGTTTTTTGGCTGGGTTGATGCTGACCGGGCTGTCACTGGGGTCGAAGAAGCCAAATAAACTGGGATTTATAAAAGAATTTTTTTTAAGTATTTAAATTGGATAAGAAATTATAATTATTATTGAATATTATGTTTATTTCTAATCAACTATATTTAACAAGTCTTGCACAAAGAATTCCCAATAAAATGTTTTTACAATAATATGTTCTTACTTATTTCGTTGAGAGTAGGTTTAAATACCTGGCTTAATGTCCGGACATAGGTAGATGTAGGTTTTCAGCCCTGCAAGACACACCATCTGAAAAAATAGAAAAAAAAACTATGAAAAACATGAACGAATAGAAAGAATCAATCAATTACGAAAATAAATCTTAAATACACCTTAATTGATTTATTCAGGGGATATATATTATATTATAGAAAATATTAAATAAAATAAGGCCTTATAGAATTGTAGAGACCGACATCCATTACACGAGCGTGGAGACTTCCCTATCACTGAGATTACTAGGGATCTTTGATAAATTATTCATAAACTCATCTTCATCAAAAAATTGTTTTTCTTTGCTATCTGAGATGGGTTCCGTTTCCTTTTTGAATTTATTATCATTACACTGGGGTTGTTTATGTTGTTGATGAGGTAGTTGTTGGAGAATTGATTGGCTACTTGGCGGTGAGAGACTATTTATTTTTGTGAAAGAATAAAAAAGGTTGTCGGTGATTCTTGTAGACGTTGCGGAGAATGTAGTACTGAGTTTTTTTCGTAGCGTATACTGATCTATTGCATTAGACTCTTGGTTGCTAGCCTGGTTAGTTTGCAAAGAGGTAGATGTCATGTCATTCATGCGTGAAAACGTGGGCTTGAGTTGTGTCGAATCCCTGTTTGAAGTCGTCTGCTGGTATTTCAGAAGCTGTTGTTGCTGATGAGAGTGGCTCAACTTGGAATCAGGATTGGCATTGAAAGCAGATAAAATCACAGAATCTTGTTCCATTGAAGTTTTCAATAAACTGAAGTCATCATTTGTTGCGTTATTTTTCGTGTAATTGTAACCTCTCTGATGAATATAATCAGTGTTTTGGTCAATTGAGTTGTTGATAATCCGAAGAGTGTTGTTTGTTGGTATATTAGTCTTTTTGTTGAATGATTGAATGTTGATGTTATGATGGTTGTTGCTGGGATTGTTTATCAGTGATTCGTTGAGGTGAAGTTGGTTGCTGAAAGACACCATAGAAGGAAGCTGTTGATAATTGTGGAAACAGATGCTGGATTGTTGTTGTCGTGAACTGGTTTGTGTATTGTGTTGTGATCGTTTCATTGAGAATGAATCGATAGCGTCATCGATATTTGTTTCAATACTTTTGAGCGAGTGTTGTTGGTACTTTTCGTCGTTTGCATCTTCTTGTCGCTCTTGTTGTTTGAGTTGCTGCTGGTGAAACTGGAGATGTTTTTTGGCTCTTCTTTTTTGAATGAAAACTGCAGCGAAAACAACAATATTAAGCAGCAGTAACACAACTCCCACACTCACTGTTACACTGAGAGGGACCTGAAAGAAAGAGAAGGAAAACGAAGATAAAGACGGCAATAACAAAGATGGTGTGGAAGTGGTTGGCAGAGAATTGAAAATATTTAGATTTTTATCGTTTTTTTGAACTGATTTTTTAGTTTTTATTTCAGCAGATGGATGTATAAAAATGTTTTTATTTTTGATTTTGTTGATATTTATGCTGCTAGCGTTGATATTCACGTTGTTGAGGTTGTTGTCTGTGTTGCTGTGATTATAGAACATTACACCAACATTTTTTTTGCTTTCATTTGGCTGTACTTCAAGATTTCTGCTGTTTTTCAAAAGCTCATTAATATTACGTTCGAAATCTTCGTTATTGAGACCTTGGAGATAGAATGACCGTCTCTCATTAGAACCGCATGATTCGAACATTTGTTCTTTGTCGACACTCCAAGCAGCCCTTTCGTCCATGGCACTGAAGCCTTTCATGGCGCTGCTACTCTCAAATGTAAAATTTTTGCCGTTGCTCCGAATGTTGCTACTGCTTTTTTTCTGGCTAATTGTAACACCGATGTCATCAGAAATGGGAACACAATACTTGTTGAAAGCTTCATCATCATCTTCAGCATTAGCACCATCCTCAAGACCTTCTGAGAGGATGTCTGGAATGGTTTGGGACCAAAAAGAAAGTTCTCTTTGCCGAAAATATGATAGTGTTTGAATGCCAGCGTTCCCTAGAGAAAATGATTAAAAATAGATCATTTATAAGGGTGAAAACAATACTTTATTTGAAAAATGACCTATTGCTAAGTACTTCTAAGAATGAATTACAAAATTTTCAAGATTTAAGGTATATTTCAGAATATCGGAATCATTTTTTTGTAAAATGATTGATTAAACTTTATGTTTCAAATTAATAAATGTTATGAAAAGGATTATGCTCCAATAAATGCTGGCATTAATGACTGCACGTTGTTGTAAATTGGCTTTTGAGTGAGTTACATTCAGACTATTAAATAATCTGTTTCTAATAGCATTGATAAACGTTAAGTGACTATATTAGGAAGGAATTATTCTAAAAAATGAAGTATTAAATTCATTTAAAGTATTTATGAAAAAAATGATGAAATATGAATGTCTATTCTTTAGTTATAAATAATAATTTTTACAAACTTGAAAATTTTTTTGATAAAAAAAAGAAAAAAAAAGTTAGAAACAAACCGATTGAAGCATATTTTTGGTCATTTATTTCATAACTTGGCCATTCGAAAACGTCGTTTGTCGGCTTGAAAGACCGGTTTTCTTTATGGTTTGACTTTTTAAATTTACTATCCTTTTTCTTTGAATCTTTGTGTGTTTTATTTATTAATTTTGCTTGTTTAAAATTCTTTTTTCCATTTTTTGCTTCTTGATTTTTCTCTTTTTGAGGTTCATCGTTGGGGTTTCTGGAAAACGTTCAAAATTTCAAAATAAAAAAATAATTAAAATGGGTTTTAATAGCTTTATTTAGTAATATTCTTATCTTTTGAGATTTTATCTCCATATTAATTTCGAATCTCAAACTGAAATTTCGTAAAAACGAATGCAATTCTTGTAGACATATTGCAACTGCAGTTTTATTAATCATTATTTAGATATGCCTTGCAGTGCTAAATGTGCTTTTTTTTCATTTGCCGGCCTGCACGCTTGTGCATGGGTCAGCATGCTCGACCTGGTCTTGTGATAGTTATGAGAGTGATGCTACTGAAATTCGTGTTTCAAGAAGTGGAGAAAGACGTGTTAAAGCTCTTGAAATAGAAATTATTTTTGGTGAGAAAATTGATGAATGTAGTTATAATGATTTTTTTTCTCACGAATGGTGAAGTTTTGAGAAAGATAAAAGTGATGAATGGTCTGACCTCTGGGTGATAGCGATTTCGCAAAGATTATTATAGTTTCAAATTGAAAATATATTTGAGAAAAAAAATCATTAAAAAAAACAATAAAAAACATGTCAGCTTCAATATTCGTCAAAAATATCAAGAAAACTCTTTGTGAAGAATCCTATTTTGGCGAAAAATGTAAATTCTGCCAAAAATACATTATGTTACAGGGAATATTAATGATATAAAAAAATTACAAAGATATTTATAACTTTTTACAATTATTCGAAAACCTGTTTCTGAATACAAAAATGGTAATTTGTGAACCCTAATTGAATTAATAGAAGACTGTTAATTTGTCTGTAGGGGAAGGTTGCTCAAGATGAGTCGGTTTCTAAGATGGAACGAGCTCATTTACAGCTATGCGATATATAAAATGTTTTGTTTTTAATTTTATACTCATGCATACGGCTTCTAGGCAAATTTTTATGTTGGTTTCGTTTCTGAAATTTGTCTCATTGAATTATAATAATTGAAATACTGATTTCAAAAAGAACAGTTAAAAAGTTGGCAGATAACGTTTTTTTGTTTTTTCCTCACATCCGAAAGAGTATAATTTTTATTTTATTATTATTAATTAGATGATATAGTCCCGTTTTATTATGTGCAAGTAGTATAACTAATAATTTAGGGATAAGCCTGTTGTAACCATGGATGTGTGCATGTTCATAGTTGCCTAACATTAAACATGAATAGTTGCCTAAGATTAAACGTAGAAAAATATTATAGACATCGATGAATCTGTCTTTAAAATTTGTCCATCTTGGTGAATGATAGATCTCTATAGACTATATACAATATAATTGAATATATAAATATTATATTCTAAATATACCATTGAAAATTAATACAAACCAATAGCTTTTTATTTAAAAAAAAACAGTTAGTGTTAATTAGCTTCGACACCAATATTTTCTATTTATAGCTGAATCTTCACATTTGAATATATATAAACTTTCGTCTCTTTAGTCTCAATTTACTGTGAACTGTTGCATGGGAAATGGTTGAAGCTAAAAGTGAAGTGCGAAATGAAAAAATTCCTTGGATAAAGAAAGTTTAACTTGTGTTATACCAAAGATTTTACTTCAAAAATAGAATGATAAAAATTTTATACAAAATTTAGAGCGTGTTTAAAGAACATTTGAGGACACTTTCAAGAAGGAACTCAAAGACTACATGTTCCAGAATATATAAAATCTTTTTTGGAATGATCAGTATTGAAAAAGCGGAAAAAATATTAATTTAAATAAAAAAGATAGTCGGATAATAAATAAAATGTTTAAATTACAATTTTAATGACATACAATATGATTTCTTCTAAGCAACTAAGCATTCCATCTTGGGAACCTAGTTGCTCAGAATGGAGTTTTTGAGTGTTCATGTTTGAGGTTGATAAACTCATATTTCTTTTTTCTTTATTTCTTATGTTAAGGTTGATATAGTTAGACAAAGAGTCAATATAATGGCTGGATAAATTTTAATTTACGGTATTGGTTATGCATTTGAGCTATGAGGATACGTGTAAAAATCGTTCGCTTCCCTATATAAATTGCTTTCACAAAAATTTATTGAAATTATTTTACAAAAAAAGTTTCAAAATGTTAATTCTTTCAAATATATAGTTTTATTAAAAAGATTAAAAAAAGTAAAACTATATCAAAAGTAAAAAAAAAATTTTTAATAAAAACAATTAAATATTTTTAATAAAATATTTTTTTGAAAATGTTAAAAAAAAGAAAAAGAGTATTATAGTCCCAGTAGAATACCAATGAATACCGTGATGTGTTTCAGAGCATGCTATCGCAAGTGAGGTGAAAAATATTGAGATAGTGAAGGGTTCAATTTCTCTGAAATTTTTTTAATTTTTAAAACAAGGTTGCAACTATTTTTTTATTGATCTAAGGAACTTTTCCCATTTTCTATTTAATGTCAAGTTCAGGAGGAATTATAGTCCTAGTAACAATGATTATGAGATTTGTAAAAACTTTTGTCCAATTTTTTGCTAATAGTTTTTTTAATATTTAAGGTCTAATTAATTTGAGAGAGAAACTAAAACTATCAATTTATTCTTATCTTGCATAAAAACAAGCATGCTACTTTTTTAGGCACAATTTTAACTTACGGAATTTTCAAGTGATGAATGAGCTTTGCACTGGGATGTTCCCATAAAACCTCGAAAGTAATTATGCCTTTGAGAACTTGACGCGTCTTCATAACATTACTTTCATAGCTTTATATCAAAGAAATGGCTTATAAATGGTCTCAATTTCATCTCCGAATCATGCAAACGTGTAAAATAAATCAAAATAAATAGTTTTATCAAATTTAATATTTTAAATTTTATTGTTCAAACCTAACTTTGAATATTTTTTCAAATACTTTCACTTTCTTAAAATGTGTGTTATAAAGTAGTTTTTATGCATGTTATTTTTCAAACCTAGTCGTAAAAATGACTTTTAAATACTTAAATTTAAATTTACATCTTTTATTAGTAATAGTCTGAAAATCTGAAGGACTAAAAATAACGAAAAATACATTTTAATATCTCAAGAGTTCTTTGCACGTTCTTTGTTCTTCATGGCCTCATGAATCGGATTTGGCCGAAATAAAAGTCAGATGGAATCTATTTGTAGTGCTTTCAAAGTCTCGATTGTACGATTTATTCGTTAAAAAAAAGTAGAATTATTTTATTTTTGCAAATAATTTTTATGTATAAAAAATCTTTGGATAAACTCTCGTTCTGCACGAAAAAAAACTTCAAAACGAGCTTTTGATATTAGTTCGTTGTACTTCGTTTCTTTCAAGCATTTTAATAACTTTTCAATTATCAACAGTCACGTAAACCTGTACTTTATTTAATTCATTCTTTTCTTCAGCACCCTCAGGCATTATAACAGAGCAAAAAGCCTTAAAGAGTGAAGAAAAAAGAGAGGAGGGATGGAGTGGATAGATCAGTCGTCTTGAGTTTATTGAAATCTGCGATGAATGGCTTGGTTTTGGTACATTGCTTAAATTGGACGCACGTGAGTTTCCTAAACTAATGAGTTAATGGATTACCAAAGACATCTGTGAGAAAAATATTGAATGAATAACTAAGAGAATACTGGCTTTAATTAAAGATTATATTTCTAAATAACTAGCGGAAAAGATAGGAGACCGGAGAAAAATTATTTGTTGAAAAACGGAAGAGATAAAAAAAGGCAAAAAATAAATGGATGGATCAATTGGTGTGGTTGAGTGTATGTGTAATCAGCTAGATAAACAAGTGCAGATTTTTTAAATACTGGCGGTGCAGGCAGTAATTTGCGTACTAGTGAACGATGCCTGCAGTCACTAATCTGAGTTACTTCCACGAAAATACATTCTCATGTTTTTCTTTTATTGCTCATTCCATTATTCCTAAACAAGCGACAAATTTAACTTTCTAGAATTGCAAAGCTTTAGAACCAAGTTTAATGCTTATTTCAGACAGGGCCTTTAATAAAATCATTGTTTTTCGCAATCATTCATTCAGTGTTCTTTAATTATAAACTCTGCTCTGTTTTAAGAGCGTATAATCGAATTAGCAAAATAGAAGATCACTCAGAGAATAAAAGTCACTCAAAACAGAGTTATTAAATTAGAGAAGCTTAGATTGAATGTAAAAAAAGCACTTGTAGGCTTCAAACCCACCTTGCTAACATTTTCTAATTTAATTATAATGCGCTTAGTGTTTTTAGTCGCTTGAATTGAATCATATTTTGGTTTCAATTCAAGTTTTTTATGAATTTTTAAAATTTAAATTTAAAAAAACGTTTTTATTTGAAAGTTAATTTGTTATAAATGTGATGGATGTTTCACCATGGTAACTGGGCATCATAAAGCAAAATAGAAGCTAACCAAAGTTAATTTCAATGTTCTGATAAGAAGGTGTGATAGGAGAATCATAAAGAAAAAAAGCAAAAAAAGTTTAAAGTATAATCCTTCATGCTTCGTAAATTTTGCAAACCATTTTGAATTTCCAATTGCGTAGGTTTTTAGGCAAAGAGTATGTCTATAGCGGTTTGCATCTCCAGTCTCTAGAGATGTTCAACCATTAATAATCCATAAAGAAACAGAGAACGTTGAAGGAAAAAAGAAATGGTAAATAAATTTTAAAAGAGAATCGAAAATGGGCGATATATCTTAAAGTATAATTTAAATAAATCAATGACAGAAAGCTCAAGGGAATCTATCTTACAAAAGATGACAGGTATGGTGACTTTCACATGATGAAGATGTTTCATCCATCTTAAAAAATCTATACTGCACATAAATTGAACTTGAAAAATAAAAAAGATAAATTTGAAATCGCATGTGCACTCGATACTCGAGCCATTAAACATTTCAAGAGACTATTACACCGTTTATTTCTTTATCGAATAACAGCAAAATTTGAAAATGTTAATTTTAAAAACAAAGCTTATCCAAACAGACCCATTGTGCATGAAGTTGATCCAGGCGTTCAGGACCAATAGCTTTGAGGTGGAAAGTTCTCTTGTGGTGACGGTGAGAGGGTCAAGGTTGAAAGAAAAAAAAGCTTTGAGTATAGATAAATAAGAAAGAATAGTGGTTTTTGATGTTATTTTTTCTTTCTTTTCATCATTAATTTGGTTTAAAGTACAATTTAATAACTTTTCATTATAAATTAAATGATTGTAGGTATTGTTCTCGGTGCTGTAGTTGTTGAAACTGTTGATGGTGGAATGTCTAGAAAACGAAGAAAAAGACGAATGTGAAAGGGAATCTATCTCTTGGTCATCTCTTGAAAGAGTATCAAAACCTCCTGAGAGTATCGCTTCGATGTTGTCAAAGATGCTGTTGTCACATTGGCTGTTGTGGTTGAAATGGCTGATGAAGTTACTGTTTTCATTGAGGTTAATGCTGCTAGTGTAATCGTGGTTTGCTTCATGAACGTCAGGAGAGTTGCTGCCATCAATATAATCGTGGAAACAGTGAGATTCAGTGCAGTTGTATTGATTGTTGTCGTTATTAGCGATATTTAAAGAATCTTTCCGTTCATCACCATCTTCACCATATCTCCACTCCCCTTCTTCCTCATCCTCTTCAATGGAGTACAACCAAGCATTTTGTTTGCCTCGCAACCCGCTTCTAACTCGTAAGAGCTTTATGAGGGGCTGGCTAAGCATCGAATCTACCAGTATCTCTTTTATGTGACTAATGGTGTTGCGTTGTTTGTTGGTGTTACTATGATAGTTGCTATTAATATCTTGTGTGTAAATTTGGTTATCTTTCATCCTGTAACTGATTAATGTTTGACTGCTGTTATTGTTGTTTTGGCTGTCAAAGATGCTGCTTGTTTGTTGTAAAAAGTTATTCTTCATGATTTTGAAATCCTTGTTCTGTTGTGAGGGCTGTTGTGGTTGTTGCCTTTGGTAATAAAATTTTTGCACGGTTTTATATATGCGATTTCTGTGTGATTTGAAAGTGTTCGCCACAAAGGTTCGTGCTAATGCTTCTTCGTTGGAGTCCTGCTTCCTATAATTATAGCTGCGTTCGATATTGTGGCTGCTTTTAGGGCTGTAATTGTTGTTATGATTGTTAGGGTTGTTGTGGTTGTTTTTGGAGTCATTGTAGAAGTTGAGGTTCTTTGAATTGTTGTGGTTGTTGTGTGAGTTTTGGAATCTCTGTTTTATGTAATCGTTATTGAGATTAGAGAAGAGATTACTTTTATTGTTAATGTCTTTTTCATGAGTTATTTTATTTTTCAATATAACATTTTTTCCCATTCTTTCTTGGTAGCCTATACTCCCAAAAAAACTGTTGAGAAGGAGTATGGAACGAAGCGAACAAAAACTGTAGGTCGGTAGTTGGGCCAGTATTGGAATATCCTCAAAAACATTCCGCAGGTGTTGTTTGTGTTGTTTTAGTTTTTCATTTTTATCTTTCCATTTCTGTTGTTGCTGTTGTCGTTTTTTAAGAGCCAGATCTTCATGAAAAGTGTCGTTTTGATGTCTTATAAATTCATTTCCTTGAGTACTTTTCCATCCATCTTTTTCATCTTTACCCATCAAATCCAGAATTTCCCATCGATGCTTTCTCATACTGTTGGACTTATTTTCACCTTCCTTTCTCCCATTTATCTTAAAGTCATCTTTTTCAGTTTCAAACATTTCTTGCTCTTTCACCTCTTTCAAAGCTTCCAGAGTCTCTGCCGAAACAACCCTCCCATCCACCACTGCACCATATCTCACTCCAAACCACACTGGCCTCACTACCACAGACATCAACTCATCTACCGTCTTATCTTTCAAACACTGAATCAACAGTTTTCTATCCACGCTGTTTCTCTTCTTCTTGTTCTTCGCCTCACTTATTATCGGAGCAAAGAGAACGCTTTCATTTGTATTTTTATCGTTCTTTTGGAAAACGTCAAAAATTCTATTGCTCATAATTATGCTTGAATCATTTTTGTTATGTTGATTGTTATTCCCATTCATTTGTTTTTCATTTTTAATACTGCGTTTTCTCATATTTCTATGTGTGTTTTTTTCAACATTTTCAAGATTATAATAATTACTAAAAATCCCATTATCTCCTTTTAGATTTGAAATCAAATCATTGTTATCAACATTTTCTTCAACATTATCCTCATTGAAATCATCGGCATCAACATCTATGCTAGTGTTCCTTGGAACCTCTTGAAACCCCTTTCTCTCTTCATCAATCTTTCCAGCTTTTTCAACTGTAACAGAAACATCTCTTTTCAAGGCATTTTTTGCGCCATCACCATGTGAATCAACTTTGCTAGCATCGCTTGTTGAATTGCTCTTTTCTTGATTATCTATATTTTCTTGTTGATTGTAGGAGCAGTTGAGAGAGTATGCGAGATGACGAGAGAGCGAGAGAGCGTGGTGTACCAGAGACCATTGGTTGGGAAGGGAGGTTTCAGTCAAAATAATTCCGCTGAATAAATTTTTGTCTGGGTGGAAAGTTAGAGATTGGATTAAATAAATAAATCGTGAGTTTAAAATATAAAATATCAGTATTTGTGAAAAAGGTTAAACTACAAACAAAATTTGAGTTTACATATTATGCATTACATACTTTTCTAACAAATTTAGTTTGTTGTTTTTGCAATAAAAAGTCATTGGTGAGTGAGTTCAAGTACCTAATAAGTATAGGGAGAGGTTGCTCATAATGAACTGGTTCCAAAGATAGAACGGGCTTATTTACAGTTATGCGCTTTGAAAATTAATTTTTCTTTATTTCATATGTATGCATTCATCTTAGATTCACATTTTAATGTTGTTTTCGTTTCGGAAATTTGTCTCATTCAATTAGAATACTTGAAAAACTGATTTCTAGAAGAATTGTTAAAATATTTGGAGATAACATTTTGCTTTTTATTCAAATTCCAAAGGTAAATAATTTAAATTTATTATTATTAATTAGATGATGCAATACAGTTTTATTGTGTGCAAGTTGTAAAATTAAAAATTGAGTGATTGGCCTGTTATGACCATGATTATGTGCATGATCATAGTTTCCTAACATGGACCACGAATAATTGTCTAAGATAAATTTTAAAATGAGACTGTAGAAGTTGATAAGTCTATATGGAATATATATTTCACATAGACTATATAGAGTATATTTTTTATTTAGACTATAGAGAGTATATACTTTATATAAACAATTGAAAATTAATATAAACCAATTATTTACTTTTTAATGATTTAAAAACTATTTGTATTCATTAGTTTTCACATCGGCTTTAAAAAACTTCATAGTCTATGATAATTCATACTATTTATCATAAAATGTATTTATTTACAGCTGCCATGAGTTTTTACAAACGTAAAATTGATCGTGGAAAATGGGAAGAACAGAAAATGATTGAAACTATAAGTAAAGTGCGAAATAAAGAAATGTTTCTTTGCGAAACGAGTTTAACATATTTTATTCCAAAATCAACCTTGTTCCGTAGAGTTTCTTCAAAAACAAAGTTGCGAAAGAGGCGACAAAACATTTCGGCCGTTCTCAAAAGACATTTGATGATGCTTTTGAGAAGGAACTGAAAGACTTCATATTCCAGATGAAATCAATACTTTTTCAAATTACTAATATCGAGTTAAGGCAGATGGCTTTCCAATTAGCACAAGAAAATATAATAGAACACAAATTCAACAAAAGCACGAAATCAGCCGAAAAAAAGTGGTTATACAGTTTTAGAAGAAGACATGACGACATCTCAATCAGCAAGCCAGAAGCAACCTCGTATGCAAAGTTTCAGTCAACAACAAAAAAACTATAAATAGTGAAGCAGTTTTTGAAAAAAATTGAACCAGTAAAGGTCGAAATGAAAACTAGAAAGCTTAGAGCAAAAAAAGTTTAAATTTGCAAAATTAACCTAAAGGTTAAATTTAATTTAATTTTGTCAATTTGATTAAAGGAAAATTTACATTAAAATACAAACCGGTTTATTTCTTCAGATAACAAATAATTTTGACGATAAATACAACTTTTAAATTAAATTTTTAATTAAATACAATATAAATTCATCTTGGGAACAGAGCATTCCAACTTGAGTACCCAATTGCTCAACATGGAATTTTTTGGTGTTCATGTTTGAAGTAAAAAAACTTGTGTTTCTTTTTTTATCTAGTCTAATGTTTGAGTTCACATAATTAGACAAGGTATCTATACAATGGCTAGATAATATTAAATTTAAATAATTTTTTATGCAATTGAGCTATGAGGCTACGTTTAAAAATCGTCTCGACTTGTGCAACCTGCCCCTATAATGTTTGATTCAAAGACAAAGCAAGCATGTATGTATCTATGCATAAAAGATCTATTTTTAATAATTTGAGCGTGATAAATAAGTTTTGAACAAAAATGCATTTTCAAAAAAATAAAATTATATACAAATATCATTTTTACGAAAAATAATGAATAATTGATTTATCAATTTAATTAGAATCGAATTATCAAGTTGAAAAAAATGTTCAATCAATTTAAAAAAAACTGTTTTATCAGTTTAGAAATAATTATTTTATCCATTTATCAAACTAGTTTTGAAGATTTTAGTTGTCGCATGCGAGTAAACTGACGCATTTAGACCATTGGGGCGTTTTATGAGCATTCCATTCGGTTGTGGAAATATCAGCTTTAATGGTTTTTGAAATTTCGTTTAATTGCTAATATTTCTTCATTATTACCTAATTTTTGTTTCAGGATGCTTATAAAGTTTCAGAAAATTTTGTCAAAATTTGAAAAGTTAACGTGCTATTAGTTTCACTTAGTTCCCAAAAAATAAGTTAAAATATTCATAAAGGCTGAGTGTTTTGAAATTATTCTATTTGAAATTCATTCAAAAAAGTTATTTTTTAATAAAAAAATTATATTTGCATACTAGTTTAAGTTTCAAAAAATACCATTTTAAAAGTTGAGAGTCATTGTTATGCATAGAGCATTTGAAACGTACTGTTGTCACTTTAAAGAAAAGCTTTGGTAATATACACGCAGAGCTTGATAAAAAAAGAAGAGTGGATCTTACTTTGGGAAAAATAAATTTAGCTAAAAAGTTTATTTTAATATTTTTTCATATAAACCTTTTTTAGACAGTTCCTTTCTGAATCAATCATAGTTAACGTGAGCGCAAACGTTTATCTTGATCGCCAGGTCATAGAGGAGAAAGATTCATTTTTTATATTTTTTCTTTACCGGATTAAGTTACTCCTGGTGGTGCTCATCTACAATTTAATTTTTTTGGTCTTTTAGGGTCTACCGAAACTAAACCCATGACCTATGGCTTAAAGCTATGACTCGTTAACCACTCATCCACTTCATCAACCCGCTCATTTTCTAATTAATTCGATTGAGCGGCAATTATGCTGTCAAATGATCATCAATCATATGGTATAAAAAAGATGTTTTTAAAATAATTAAATAAAAGTTTATATATAAAAATGGTTTGAAAAAAATAATTCAAAACACAGCTACAGTGAGTATGTCTTCATAATTGTATTATCTTATTACGCGATAATAGTTTTGTTTTATGTGAACTGTGCTTCCGACATTTGATTATCTTTTTTCTTTTGAAGCTAGTCCTTATAGAAAACTTATGTAGGATGGCTAAATTCTGCATTAAGGTTCAAAATTACATGAACTGGATAAACGTGTTTACATTGCACAAAACAAATACGCCTACATCACTCAACAGCAACAACAAAAAACAGCCTTTCTTGCATACAACTATGTTTTTAACATAAAATGCCCAATTGTCACAGCACAAAACACCACAACTAAGCCTACAACAATCAACAGCACAACAGCACTTAAAACGATCAACAACAAACAATACAACTGCACACAATAGTACACGGGCGTGTCTAGAAGCAATGTTGTTGGGTTCTTTTATGAGCCACCAGGTCGTTTAAGAAAGACCGATGGCGTGCTGTGGGCGTGCATGCGACGTGACCAAATGCCTTTTCTACGATTTCCTATAAACAGATGTCGAAAGCAAAATGTACCAAATCAGATAGCACTATTAAAAAATTAAGTAAAATAAAAGAAACGTAAACCTAATTTCGAAAATAAATAAATAATTGATGTTAAGTTTTAATGGTTGCTTTGTTCCATAGTTTTATATTGCAGTTTGAAAGTTTCAAAATATAGAAAATAGCTGTTTAAAAAAAGGAAAACGTTGATGGTTATTATGAAGGGTTCTTAAAGATATAATGGTGGCGTAGAGGTACGGGGGCGCATTAGACTAGTCATGAAGGAAGATAGATTGTCTAATAGTATGTAGCAGTTCAACAAATATATTTTTTATTAGTTTTTTTTATTTTAATTTAAAAAATGTATTTTAGTTATGTTGTTCAAACTGGTTATTGTGAGTTAATATTTAAAAACTATATTCAATCTAGGATGTTTCGTATATTTTGGATATTCTTAAATAAAATAAATTTAGAAAGATTTAGTTTTAAGCTCTTTCAAAGCTTATTTAAACGTGAATAACGACTAAATTCCAAAATTTATTTATCGAAACTTTTTCGTAGTTTTTAGTAATTCATTTATTTTCACGTGTATGAACCAGTTTTATTTTCGTTTCATAAAATAATTATAGTTTTTATTTCAGTTTTGTTTTGGAATTAATTATAGTTTTTATTTTCGTTTTCGTTTTGAAAATAATTAAAGTTTTTATTTTCGTTTTTGTTTTGAAAATAATTAAAGTTTTTATTTTCGTTTCAGTTTTGAAAATAATTAAAGTTTTTATTTTCATTTTAGTTTAGAAAATATATTAATTTACAACTTTGAACACTATTTTTTTATATCTAAAAAAATTAATTGATCATAAAATGAAACAGTAAAATAGAACTGTATATTAACAACAAATGAGTTATAAAAATTAACAGACAATTGAAATATTATAAGAATTGAGTACGTAAACTATTAAGTAATAAAAAATTTAAAATATAATAACAAATTTACGATTAAAATAAGTGATAATTTAATTGACAAAGCGTAGCGGTAATAAAATAACGTTTTATAAATGGCGCTACTTTCATAAAGCCCAAAGATAATGTTTTTAACATAGACATATATTTTTTATATAAATTATACATTTACATATTATGGCATACTTTGAAATTTATTTAATTTTCGTTTTGGAAATAATTATAGTTTTTATTTTCGTTTTCGTTTTGAAAATAAATTTAGTTTTTATTTTCGTTTTCGTGGAACGATTATTCAGAATTGTCGTTTTCGTTTTCGTTACGAAAATAACACTGGTATGAACTCATCCGCCAGAAGATTTAGAAAAAAAAGTTATTAAAAATGTCTTTTTCAATAAACACTAATTTAAGTCAACTTTGGAAAAAATGCTGGAAACGAAATTTTAAAAAGTTTTTTCTCATACGTTTTACAAATACGTTGCGTGATTTATATTCAGAAGCTATGAATAAAAAGAAGATGAAGAGACATGAGATGGGTGTTTCAGAAATGCTAATTTCATTTATACCACAGAAAAGTGAAATTATGAAGTTTTAAAGTTTTAGTTTCAACACTTTTAAAGTGCCATTAAAATGACTGTTGGTTAGGGTTTTAAGTGAAGTAACAATTATTACATTTTTTAAAAACCAAATGGTACTTCATGGGCCCAAGGTGTGCAAGCCAAAGATAAACTACTCCGAAAGCTATAAAATGTCAATTACTAGCCCATAATTGTGAGAGATATTACAGTTGGAAGTTTTTAACTACTTTATGCATAAAAAGTATTGTAAAGGTATTTTAAGGCGATAAAAAAGTCTTCATAGCACTTTTTATTGATTCGTTAAAAAGTGTAATTATTGAAAAAACAAAATATCAAAGTTATTTTTTAATTTATAAATTATGAAATTACCCAGAGTGGACGTTTAAATTATTATAAGTTTACCAACGGCTAAAAGTAAAACATAGATTAAAAATACAAATAAATAAAATTATTTAAAATAAACACTCTAACAATCCATAAATGAAAATTATTATTTATGACCAGTAAAATCTCGCGAGCTACAGCAACAATTGGCTACCTTTGGTAACTGGAGACAGCATCAGAAGATTAACGAGAACCGACGCGTAAGCGCCTCCCGCCACCAGGGTCACCTCTGAAGGGTTTCCTCTGAAGTAGTGGATGTTGTGCTTGATGTAGTGCAGAGCCGCTATGATGTCGTAAAGGGCGGAGTTGCCCGGAGCGTTGCTGTCTTCCGTGCTCAAGAAGCCTGGTGATTTTGAAGGTTGGGTCAATGACGGTAGGATTATACAATTTATTTTTTATATATCAGAATAGAATTAAGTTAAAATAAAAAAATAGCTAAACTTTAAAATTTAAAAAAAGTTTTTAACATTTAAAATGGTGAGTGGTGGGAGATTGATGAAGTGGGAGTCTGGCTGTGGTTAATGGGAAATTGATAAATGACTGCGTAGTTTGACGCGTGAAACATGCACATGCCAGTGCATTGATTGCATAGATGCGAAACCAGATATTTTAGTGTTTTTAATCCAAAATCAGACGGAAGCAATCAGTGTCGATACCAATAAATAAAAAACTCACCAAAAATTCCCAGTCTGTAATTAAACGTCACAACCGCCATTTTGCCCAGCGCTGCCATGACACTTCCGTCATATGCATTTCCGGTTCCTATCTCAAATGACTCGCAGTCGTGGACGAAGAACATTACAGGAAGTGTTTCTTGTCGACACTCTTCTCCTTTGAATTGTAATAAGTATCTTTTTGGTTTATAAATTCCCATAAATAACAGAGAGGAATTAAAAACTTATTATGATACAGATTGAACGATAATATATTTTTAAAAACTAATATTTTAATTAATAAAATAAAACACACTTCATTAAATTTGCACGAATTTATTTAGCCTGAATCTTCCTTAAATCAGAGGATGGACCTTAACAATACGATTTCATTTACCTGATTATGGGACTGAATAATTTAGGGGCAATGTGGCTGAGGGCATGCATGTCGCAAATCGACATTGTCGCAACTACCCTGATAACGGCATCTTTTCTGATCAATCTTCTCCAAAAAGACGTTTTAATTTTTTAGATGTTAGTGTGTTTGTTCGAATGTGAGTGTGATTATATATTAAATTATTTTAGTTTCATTTTTTTATCTTTAACCACACATTGGGTTTCAAGGATTGATACGATTGTGTAATCAAAGTAACCACTCTTCAAATGTAAAAATATTCTAATTATTTTTGTGATAAGTAAATTAATAATTCGGTGTGAATGCATGTTTGAAAAGTTTTAGATTTTAAATAATCTTTTCGTTAAAATACTTTAAACCAAATATATTAGAACAGGAAAATATTTTTATTATACAATTTTAGAGACTTAATTTTTTTAATATACTTTTATTCTATAGTGCCGCAATTTTCATTGTTTGCTTTTAGTGCGATGTTTATTTGGGAGTTCTCTCAAGAAGTATCGCCTAAGCCCTAGATTTAACAAAGAATTTCCAAGTAAGAGACCTATATAGAAAATTTAAAATGGCTTTTGAAGTTAAATATAATTTAAATATCAAATTATAATTCGAATTAACTTTTAAATCTTTTTACTCTGAAAAGAGTATAATAGCGTGAAAAGATTAAAAGGATATTTATGTAAATCGAATGATAATCCGAACAAAGTGGCGATAGTGATGCTTGCTGGAAGAATAATAATGAACCTGGATTTTAAAGTTTTTTTTATAATCTAGCTTGTTTTATAATCCTTTTTAAGAACTATAAAAGTTATTTTTGAATTCAAAAGGAAGTGAAAAGTGTAGCTTTAATACACAGACTTTTAAGTGACTGAGCAAGCATATAATCCAGACTGATTCTTTTGATGACGGAATTGTTAAAGCCTTCTACCCATAATTGCTTGCGTAACGATGATGAATGCCTTTACAAAGTCTTGCTGCTCGATTGTCTTTCATGCACTCAGTTTTTCAAACATTAAACAAAGTATTTTTTATTTAGACTTTTAAAAGCTGGAAAAATACAAATTAGTAAAATGAAAATTATCTACTCAAATAAAAAATTTGAGTTTCTAAGAATTTTTGCGAAAAACATTTTTCATAATGTTTTTGTAATTATAAACGGCTATAAAAAAATTTAAGCATCTGGGTATTTGCGGTTTTTCTGTGTGTATATCTCCAAGTGTTGGTATATTAACCACCCAATTAGGATATGAAACTATAAATATTGTAATCAAGACATATATTAGCCTCAAATTGTAATTCTAAATTTTCTAACTAAAAAAATATATAAAAAAGCTACTTGCTTACATAACACATTTGGACAATAAAAATAGATTACGTCAATGGAAAAAAGACTTCTCTAAAAGCGCAGTAAAAGCGGCTGTATCAAGGCCAAGGAGGAGAAGTGCTTGGAAAATCAAATCAATCATCTGTATTATCGTTAGATTCATTCGGAAGATTTTCTGATAAACTGAAAAAAATATACAGCTATAGATAAAAATTATAAATGAAAACAATATTTGAAAATGTAATTAAAAGAAAAAATTCTATAAAGAACCGAAATCAAGTAGAAACTTGAAAAAAAGAAAATAGAGGATGCTTAAAAAAACTTCAGCTGAAGGGTTGCACAACTTCATGGAAAATGATGAATGCAACTGCCGTGATAGTGGAGTTAAAAGAAATTAATATGGTTTCAGTGGAAATACATGAACATTTTTGTTGAAATTGAAAAGTATTGTTTCTCGATCTATAAATCATATCTCAATATTATAATATAATTTTTCCAAATTTATAAATAGGAATATTAAAACGAAAGATTTATTAGCAAATAGTTTTAATAAAGGAAATTAACTTCTACGAGAGAAATTTCTGGCTATAGACACGCATAAATGCAAGAATGATCTCTCTGAGGAAAAAAATCTTCAAGCAAGCCTTGACATTAGTTCTTTGCTACTCATGTATGCTTTCAAAACGTTTAAAATGATTTGAAATGCTTCAAAATGAATTCAAACTTTGACTTTTAATTTTTATTTTTAGGAGTTAAATTATTTTGGTTTAAATAATATTATCAAGAATTTTTAAGATCTACGAAATAAAATGCATACCTTCAGGCTGAAAAATGAAACCAATTACAGTTATAGAGTTTCTGTCTAAAAACTGTTCAATTTATTTTAAAGTTTAAATCTTTTTAATTTACTTTGAAATAAAATATTTGCCAAGTGGAAAAAAAAAGAAAAAAAAATTGCACTTCTTCAAAGCAGCATCAAGATTGGATGCACGGTCCGAATATAAAGATTTAGAAGCAAAGACACGAATAAACAATACCAAAGACATAAATAATAACCGGAAGGTCGTGACCTTACTTAGTTCACAGCGCTATCTTCTTTCCATTGTTTTTTGATGACTAGATATTTGTTGGTTGCATGGATGCTTAGTCATAAGTTGAGTTGATGTTTCTCACTTTTTGTGCATAACCATGTCTGTGTGTTTGGTTATACGCTGCAAGTGAAACCTTTTTAGCCAGTTAGAAAATACTATATCATCAATTAATTTGGTCCTATAATCCTTTTACTAGTTAAAGAACTAGCCAAATTCTCCCACTAACTTCAGCTCTTCCTCATGCCATACTGAGCCAGTTTGACAATTGGTTTTCTAATTCCGCAGACGACTCTCACGAACTGAATAAAAGCTTTGTTTTTTCGTGAGCTTTCAAAAAGTCATAGAAAATTCTTGTAATAATTTTTAAGCCACTATCTATATCTTGACAAACACCAAAAACTATTGTTTTTTCAATGTCAAAATTTCTATGAAAGTGAACTCTTCTGTATTTAGGGTTGAATGTATCTATTTTAAGTTTTAATTTAGATAGTTAGTTTGATGATTAAAAGCAATTATTTCAATTGAACTGAGTTCATCAATTTGTTTAATGAAGAGATCGGATTTTATATTCAAAAATAGGCTTTAAAAGGTGAAACATAAGATTTTTTTGCGAACGATGTGGTTGATTTGTCTACGCATATTGCATCCCATTTAACGAACGAGCGAGTGATTTTTTAAAAAGAAAATTGTTGACTTGCTTTTTAGTTATAAAACATTAATTTTTGAAAACTTATACATAAACCTTTGCTTTTTTACTTCTGAGATCTTTCATGAATACTAATTTCCGGACTTCATCAACCTTTTTAACACACTTAAAAAAACATCTCAACTTCAATAATATTTGTTTGTTTGTATCGATTTATTACATTGATTTCCAAGCACCACTTCATTTCTATCTTAAAGTCTTAATATAAAAATGTTGGTAGACAAATAGCGGATGTACGATTACGTGGAATGATGTTAAATTACGTTTAAATAAAGTCTAAAGCGTTTCGTAGTGCTTTTAACAACACAAATAGAATCAATTTAATTATTCCAAGAAATAATTGAAATTACGAGATTTTTGTGCTTGCTAAACGTTCAGTAAATATTATTATATTTGAATTAAGTTTAGCTCAGTCAGTTTTAACTATGAAACTAAACAAAAAATCGTTGAACAGATGTAAAAATTATTTTTATTGTTTTGATTGGCACTCTTTTATGAGTATTTGAATAAAATACTTTATAAAAGCAAAAGAGTGTTTTATCGATATTCTGCCATTTTAGGCGCAAGTCCTGGCTCGTATTTCATGCTTTAATGTTGACAGCAACATCACTTCCTATTTCAAAAGTTCTCTCAAAGTTTTATCTTTAAAGATTTGAGATTTAATCGAAAGCTATTATTTCGATCAATTATTTCCCTTCGCGTACAAGTGGCGATGATTTGAATCTCTAACAATTTTCATTTTTGGTTTGAAAAATAAAATCCACCTTTTTATAACTTTATTTTTATATTTTGTCTAAAATTAAGAAGATAAAAATAAACATGATAAAATTAAGAAAATAACTGGGGTGAACAAATACAAATAATAATTGTATAATGAAAAACATATATATGATAGGCTATAATTCATTATGCCACCTTTTCATGAATTTAAAGCTGCTTCGAAAAGATTTTCGAATGTGGAAATTGAAAACACTGACTGATTGATGACTTGACAAGGAGAAACGAGACTCAGTCAAATCTTTTCAATTTCTTGCGCTTTTTCTTTTTATTAAATTTTGATTATTTAATTATATTTAGTTTTTATATATTTTTATTTCCATAGTTGAATGGGAAAGACGATGGGCAAAAAATACCACACATCACTTTATATAAATACAGTCATGGATTTGATAGCAAATTCTGTGTTTAAGTCAAATTAATCATTAAAAAATATTATTAATATAGTAACATTTTTCTTTTTATAAACGTTGAGTTCATCGGTGGTAGATTTTATCTATTTCAATAAAAAAAATTGTATTTACTTTTATTTTATGGTTAATTGTTTTTTACTGTGGAATAGACATATATGTAAAGACGTTTATGATAATCCAAAGCGATTAGAAAATCTTTTTAATTATTCCTCAAAACATTGGCTTTTTATTAGTGGAATAATCATTGAGACATAATGAATTGAGAATTACTTTTAAAAAATTTGGCTTATAATAGTTTTTCTCTACATGTTATTTTGACATTTTATCTTAGGTTTTCCAAAAATCATCAACTTTTTATTTTTCTACTATATCACAAAAAATAGTTTTTTTGTCTTTAAGATGAAATAAAAGTGTATTTTTTAATATTTTACATCTAAAAAAACTTTTTGGAAATGAATATAGAAACAGAACTAACTGTCTTTTCAATTTTTGCAAACGCAGTGACAAAACACCCACGGAACCTACCTTTGCATTGAGGCGTGTATATGTTGAGATAGAGACATTCTTCGTCTTGGAGCGCTGTAAAGTCCCTCATCAAGTACCAGCTGAGTTCTTCAAGATTCGGAGACTGATGGGGGTCGGAATCAGAAGGATGGGGGTTTTTCCGTCGAGGAAGAGATTTGAGGGGCTGTGGGCACACCGGTTTGAATTTGTCCAAGATCTGAGTAGTTTTTGAAAATGTTACAAGTATGAGAGGTTGTTGAATTTGAAGTTTGAGTTTGAAAATGTATGAATGAATGAAGAAAACTTAAAATGTATAAGTGAATGGAAAAATTAATTAAATGATTTTTAATAATACTAAATAGGCCAAAAAGAAATAAAAAAAATTAAAAATAAGAAATAAATTTATTGAAATAAAATTTCAAGCGGAAAACCTTCACGAGTAGATAAAAATAAAAAAGTTAATAAATATTAATTAAGGAATTTTGAAAGATACATTTTGAAAAAAAATGGCCCAATTTCACGATTTTTCTATTTAAAAAAATATTTAAAGAAAAAAATATATACTAACATTATAAAACAGTAAAAAGTAACTGAATTGATTGAGGAAATCAACTGGAAATGATGGAGAAGAAGAAATGGGATAGCGGATAATCGATGTGTCAAATAAGTTGTCTGTTTGTCATTTTTATTTCCGTAGATTGATTGACCTGACACTAATTTATCTAACATTTTTTAAATTTAACAAACGATCTATTAATATATCTATTATTTTTCTCTGCTTTCGACCACCAATCTATCTACCCATTCGTTTTTCTCCGTCCCTCTTCCAGAATTGCATGCCAGTTTCTTCGTTTTACTTCTTATAAACTTCATTTTCCTTTACCATCTACACCCATTTCATTAAATGCAAGCTTCAGCACATTGAGAATTATTTAAATCTGCGCTTCCTTCAATAATAATCCACTTTGTCATTAACTTTTCACATCGCATGACAAACTGTCTTTGAGTGATTTTTTAAACACCACTACTTGAAATCTTTGAATTTCCAAACCTCCCATTATATTCCTTTTTATTCTTTTTAAACTTTTAGTTTTTAACCTAATGACCATTCTTTTTTTGAAACAGCTGCTTTCTCATGTCTTCCCATCAAGCCCCCTTTCATCAAAAACATTGTAGAGAGAAAAATCTTAGAATAATTCTTTTAAAAACACACACACACACACACTCACACACATACACACACACACACACACACACACACACATACACAGAGAAACAAGCAAAGACCCAACAACAATAAATTGACAATATAGGCTGGTATTCTTCATAAAACTAAGTTAAGCTTTTAATTGTAGTTGGCGCCGAAGAATAAACATTCGAAATTGACTTCTTTTAGTGGCCGAAACTCAAAAACAAATCTTCATAAGAATCTTTTTGAAATAAATTCCTATTGAGACTGCTGCTTTGAGAGAAATAGTTAAATTAAAAGATATATTAGTTTAATTGGAGATAGTAAAAGTTTGCCAGGGTTATTGCGGTTCATTGTGGAACGTCGTTAAGTAAAAGTGTCGTTTGCTTTTGGCACACCGTGTCAAAAGTTCGATTTCCGTTGCGCAAATTTATGGAGAACGCCTTGGGCGATATTGCACAGCATAGATTAAACTGAAAATAAAAATGGGAAGTTATTAAAGAATGTGAGTTTTCATGGTTGTATGTCCTATTGTTTGTATGTGCTTGTATGTGTATGTTTGTGTGTGTATTTGTGTGTGTGTGTGTGAGTATGTGTTTGTATGCGAATAGTATATCTAGTCAAAAGGCTGTTAACCGAGCTCATCCATTCGTCAACTTCCTTTAAACCTCTTTTTTCAAACTTAAAACTTGTCAAACCCTTCCTTTGGTTTTGAATAGAATTTATTTTATTTTATGTGATAATTCATTTTATTCGTTTTATAGAATATTAAGATTTAATAAAGTGGGACTATATTTAATAGAGCCAAATAGAATGTTTATAATGCCTCAGATGGATCTTTGGATATATCTAGCACAAACTCAAAGCTATCTGAACACTGACAATCTCAGACTACTAATCCGACACCTACCTAGTCAGTAGAATTTCAATCGCTTCTGTGCTTTTTTTCTTGATCTACAACGGATTTACATCCCATCTGCTTATGTAAAACTATTCCTATCCGAAGACCTATCTTTTTCACCACAATATTATTTCTTGCACTAATGTCTATCAACCTTTCAAACCCAGTTTTCTCTTTCAAACTCATTTTTCATTCTTAAATTGCATTGATTTTATTTTTATTTTCAAATAATTTAGTCATTGAAGCAGATGTTTTAAACTTATGCATGAGATGCACCAAAATTACTCTGTCTTTCAAAGATATTTTTTTATTAAACTATATTTATATTTTCATTTGAATACTTAATCATTTTTCACACAAAGGTTCCAAATTGGAAAACTTATTAAACCTTTCTTAAGATTTTTTTTCATTGCTAAAATCTTCTTTATACTTTTATTCCTACCTCAATCCAATCCAATCCATTGTGCATTTGTTCACTAGCCAATAGGGTCATTTATTCGTTTTACTTGCCATAAAAACGTTTATCCCAGCTTCTTTCTTTTCACTTCAAAATTTCTATTCAAGCCCTTCTTTTGAACCCTATTTTGAAATTCTTTTCAAATTATATACACATTTCTAAGCCATCGGCTTTAAAGCCTACAAAACCACACTTTCTCAATTGAACTTTTTTCTATTTTTCTAGACGCACAAGCAAGTAATCTTTTTTTAAAATACAATTGTAAACATGATTTATTTGGTATTCTTCTTTATTAAAGAAAATTCAGTTTTGGAATACCATCTGGTTTTTTCATTCATCTCTTTCACGCATAAATCTTTTTTATTAAGTCATTTCATTCCAGCCATCCTTTTATCTGCCAAAGATTTTGATAGCCTATGATGGGCACATCCTAAAAATTAAAAAAATTGTAAAAATACTTTATTTAGATTCATATTTTTCAATTTTCAGTTTGCTTCGCCTATTCTTTTTTAAAATTATTTCATTCTAACATTCACTTCATTTATGCCTCCTCCACTCACCCTCACTCCAGACCAGTTCTCTGCGGCACCAGTGGGAGGCATGAACCTCAGTTTTCCTGCCGACACTGAAGCGTACTGTATGCCCAGAAACGCCTGAACATACATGTGTTGTGGTTGCTGTTGTTGTTGACTTTGTTCTGGTTGCTGCTGATTTTGCTGGATTTGTTGTTTTTGTTGTTGGCTTTGTTGTTCTTCTTTTTGTTTGTGAAAGTTTATTTTCGTTTTTTGGGAATAACTTTGTGAATCATGAATCAAAGTTTTTGGCTCAAAGTTTTTTCTTTGGTCGTTGAAGTTTTTGTAATGAAATTTTTCCGGTTGTTGTTTCATTTTTTTCAAGTTTTGTCGTTGTTGTTTCTGTTTTTGTTTTTCTTTAAAATTATGCAGAAAACTTTGGAATACCTCCAACTTTGTGATACCAACTGGCAGTAAAATACCCTTTGCCTGCCCAGCTCGAGTAACAACAATTTCCGTTAGTTTACTATAACCCTTTTTGTTAGTGCTGGTAAAATGGTTATAAGTGTTGCCATTATTATTATTTTCTCTATTTTTAATCTTATTTTTTTCGTTTTTATATGGATCTTTATTTTTTGAAATCCCCGAGATAAATTGGTAAATTGGGAAAGTTTCAGTGAATAATTGTCTCAAATTCAATATAAAGCTACTGTCATCTCTTTCATTTTCTTTATTGCTTTTTTTCCTGTCAGTACAGTCATATTTATTGTTTTTATTATTCTTATTTTTGATACTTTCATTCACTAAATTATTTTTTTCATCGCTAAACCTAGTATTCCTATTGACTATGGCAACTTTCTCATCAGAACCATTCTGAAATCTGTTGATTAGCTCATTTATATTTTGTTTTATATTATCATTGTGATTTTTATTTTTGTTTTCATCATCAGTTTTTTTGTTGCCTACAAAATGTGTGTTGACGTCGTTATATTTAATGACCGACGCACAAGTGGTGTAGAAGGCCATAATCAATAAGCCACCCCAGACTCCAGTCAACGCCAGGCCTGGCATTGTTGTTAATTTGAGAAAGTTTGTAGGTTATCTAGTTTTCGTTTTATTTTTTTTGGATTGTTGTTTCTGTGGAAATTAAAATTTATTAAATAAAATTAAAATTTCAAGTGTATGTTTTAGTTTAGTAAAAAAATTCTATTACTTTTCAATTAAGTGTCTTAAACTTCTGAAGTTAATCGTCTTTGGTTCTTCGTTTCAATTTATTAGTTCTTTTTCGCTTAGAAAGTAAATTATTATCATTGGATTTCATATAGAACTGTCGTAAAAATGGCAAAAGGCAAAAAGATATTTAAATTTTATAATCCATAGGTTTAAGAAAATTTCTTGAAGATTTATCGTAAATAGATGAGATTCAAGAACATTTTATTTATCATATAAATATTTGAAATTTTTAATATAAAAATAGAACTATTTTTTAAAAAATGAACTGTGTAAAGTGTAATTAAAAAAAAAAATTCTTGGGACGCGAGCCGTAGAACATAAGTTTTAATTAGCGGCTCAATTCACCATCAAAGCACTATTAATCATTGAGAACCCATGCAGTCCAAATGATTGAAACACTATTAGACTTTTAATTGGTGATTCGAAATTGGCCGATAAACGGGACTTTTGTTCACTTAGTAAAGGGCGCTATACAAATTATTAGTGATTTATTGATTTTATATGTTTTTAAAAGTCGTTTTGCTATAGAGCGTGTTCATGCAGTAGATTTTCCTCACATAATTGATTTTTTTAAAATTTTGTGTTCATGACGCAGTTTCATAGTATTTTTTTAATGCATTTGTGTAGCTGTTTAACTTTGATTCACGTAGCTTAAAAGCGAATTCAGACTTGCTTCAATGGTCATTAGGAATCAAACGGCAGTAACTTCAGAGAAATCCAATTTTTTGAGTGGGCTAAACTTTGATCACATTTATAAGCAAAACTTACAAATGATCCAAGAACCTCAGAGAGTCTAAGTTTGAACTAAGCTGTTCTAGCAGTTAATAAGCAGAAGTAAAATCAAGAACCCAAACGTAAGATCATGCAATAAAATAGTCGTTATTTAAATCAAAAAAGCATTAATTAATTTTTTTAGTTTTTATTTATTCGTTTACTATCTGGCCGTTCAATCAACCAAACAGTTGATCAACGAGAGAACGTTCTGTGTGACCGTCGTAGTCACGAAAGTAACCCAAGTGAAGCAATAAATGAAGTTTATATTCCTTCTATGCTATTTCAACATATAAATGGGTCTACTATAAACTCTTGTAGGCCTATCACTGCTTTGGTTATAGTATTAAACATACTCAATTGTTTTTATGGTAGGGGGAAGGCGTACACAGTCGATCACTTTTTACAAAAATGTTTATAACTCAAAATTGTTAAAAGATAAAATTTTAATAAAATATTGATTTTATACATTCATCATTAAGACCTCATTTTCTACTTAATTCATTCATCTAGTTGAAATAGTTTCGAGTAAAATGTAGTTCAAAATAGACTCCCGAAAATGATCGACTGGGTACGACCGGTGTACACAGTCGATCATATAGACGTACCCAGTCGATCATTGCCACAAGTGCCACAATTTTAAGTTTTCCAAGCATTAAATTAAGTATTATTAGAAAATTAAATACTCACATAAATTATTGCAATTGAATACTGATTTAGAAAACTTTTAACATTCAACTTTTTCTAGGAAACTTTCTCATCTAAACACAAGTTTTTCAACTTTTATTCTCATGTTATAAATGAAAAACTGAAAAAATATAGATGTTTCAAGTTATAGTTTAACAAATATTTTTCAATAACTGATAAATGAAAGTTTTTTTAATGTTTCAAGTGATATGTGGCTGTCATGGTTATTCAATAATAACAATACAGGTTTTTCAGTTGAACACTTGCAATGTTTTGCAAAGTGGGCCAGAAATTTCATAAACACTTCAGCTGTCGTCCAGCCACTAGGTCTAGCGGCTCCACTTGTTCCTGGTGGGGCGTCTTTGATCATTCTGTCTTTGAAGTGGACTCTGGGGAAGACCATAAAAGGTGGAACAGTGTTTCCAACGACATTGGTCGTGCAGCACACTGTAACAATCTGTCCTCTTTCTGCTGACGTAACCCGCCCAACCTGACGATTCGCTTTGGCCGCTATCACTCTTACATTTGTTGTTTTTTGTACTGTCGTACACCCCATCTCATCACAGTTGTACATGTTTTAGGGTTCAAAGTTGTAGCGTTTATAAACAGAAGCTAAGTTATTATAAAACTGTAGCACATTATGTTGGTTGAAACTTGTCGCTCTGGAGAGTTTAGATGCTCCTCTAATTGTGTTTATATTGTTCAGAACAGTTGCGACAGCCTGTTTCATAGATTCTGATAAGACTTTCTCTTTTTTTCTTTCAACAGCTACTTTTCTACCCATTTTAAATAAATGAAAATGAATGATCTAACTCAAAAGATTAACCAGAAACTTGTAAAAACCAACTACGAGAACTATTCAAAAACGATATTAAACAAATATGTATTAAAAAGCGCTGCACAAGTAAATTAAATTTTTTCACATAAGATTTTTATTTAACAAATAACAACTGCGAAAAGCTTTAAAAAATGTTTTGATATAATTTAAAAAAATTATTTGATAAGAAAGCTATCAATGATCCACTGAGTACGAACATACGATGATCGATTGTGTGCGCCTATGCCTATGATTGGTATAATGGCTATAACTTTCATGATTATTTTTTAACAAGAAATATAATAGATACACACGATAAAATATAGAATAATATATCAATAATGCAAAATATGACTTTTCAATTGTGCTTACTTTATGCACAGCGTGGTTCGTTAGATGATGTAAAATATTTACTTTTTAGCCCTTGAAATTGAAAAATACTCTTATTTTTTTTATCCGCAATAAGATTGTGTCAAAATTACGATATATAATGAAGTCACCTATATTGTCGTCCAAGTGACACATCATATTTGAAAAAATATAAATGCCTTCGATAAAAAATGCAAAGATCGACTGTGTACGCTGATCGACTGTGTACGCCTTCCCCCTACCTATCACTTTTGATTTACTTTTGCTTTTTTTTGCTTTTTTTAATATTTTGGTTTGATTTACTTTTGCAATTTTTAGTTCATAAAAAATGATTTTAAAAATAAAACTTGAATTTTTTCTCACTTCAAAGTTCGACTGAAAAGATTTTAATATAATAGAAAAACTTTATTTACGTTCCCGAATTGCAGGGAGTGGCTGAGTGGCAGTTAGGAAGTCTTTTGGAAAGCTTGAAGAATATAAACAAAATTTTCGAAAATTGAGAAACTTTTTTCAATAAGTAATCGTTTGAAGATTAATTTCGGAAAAAGCATTATACGGTATAATTTATACCACATTGAAAAAAACGCAGTTACCAAGAATTTTTATTAAAAAGGCTACTATTACTGCATTCACGTCTACCACATCCACTACTACAACGATCATTAAAGATAAAATAACACTCAAAAATATGAACGCAATCATAAGCTCCACTAAGCACTACATGCTTGTATTATTACGAGACTGTTTCAGTCTTTAATAGGCTAATTTGCGGCTTCCTCAAAGGGAAAATGTATGAATTGTAATTTTAATAGATAACAAAATAATTAACTGCATTTCAGAATTTATTTAAAAAATCTCAAGACTTTCTTCAAAAACTTTTATTAAAAGTTTTAAATCAGTATTTTATAAAAACGCAAAATGTTCATTATTATAACATTTGACATGAGGGTCTTCGATATAAGCACACTGATTATAAAGGAAATGCTTCTCCATGACATATATCTTCATACTTCTTGTAGAATTGCCTTGTCGTGACTTCTTTATGGGCTGTTTGCCGTTTTATTTCTTGTTTTAATTTTTTCTTTAGATTTTGTAGGTTTAAAACTTACCATTATTATCTTTCTACTCACTGAAACATCTTTTTTATTTCTGTTTAATATTAATTTTTTAAACTTTTGTTACTTGATCCTCGAGTCTGTGTTTTTCTTGGCTATATGCCTCAGTGTTATAGGATATATTCCTTGATTCAATTTCTTTGCACATAAAGCCTCAGCCTGAAGCCGAGTACCACACACACGACACTCGTTATTAACATTCGGCCGACATCACAGCCTCTTGTGAAATATAAAAATACCTTTATTTTTTTCTTCGAATTCACTTACTTAAAAATTGCTTGGAACAACGGAAGCTTAAAAATATAAAATTTGATAACTTGAAAGATGCTTTTGCTTAAAAAACGATTCTTCAAAGTGTTACATTTTATCATGTGCGGCGATCCTGAGACGGTCGTGGGGTCCGGATCCTTCCACTTTTTGGCAGTGAGGGGTCACCTTAATGGTAGTGACCCCAGAACCCCCCAAAGATCGACGCCCATTCAGGGTAAGACCCCCCCCCCAAGATTTGCAACATATCGCTGCCACTGCATTTTATGAATAGAATGATTCAATTTAATTTTTTTTTATTTAAAGACACACTTTTATTCTAAATTTCTATTTCAAAATGAAACTTCTTATTCATTGAATCTTACAGTATTTAAACGATGAAACTATCACCTCTCGCACACTAAAGTTTCTCTAATACAAAAATTTTTGCAAACCGATTTTTATTTAATGATCTGGTTTCACTGTTTATAGCGTTCATTTTGAGTTTTAAAGGTTCTCGCTTTATTGTTTTAAATAATTTAACCCTAGAAACAAGAGTCACCAGCTCTAAAAGTTTCAATGACAAGGATTTATAGATTTTACCATAGTAAAATAATAGCTTTTTTGAATCCGAAATGATTTTGTTAAATCTTTTTCCCATTTTTAAATCTCAAAGTATTAAGTGTGCTTTATTCACAATGTTTTAGGATAACGTAAAAGTTGAATAGCCATTCAATAGATTCCTAAGAAATTAAAGTTATTTAAAACTATCTGGAAAAAAAACTACCAGATTTATAAATCTAAGAAAAAAATTGTATAACCGCATTTTTTAAAGCTTTTACAGAAATGTATGTTTCACTTTTGAACTTTGGAAATATTTTGCCAAAAAAAGTAGAATATTTTACAGAAAAGTGCACTTGTAGTGACCTTTGAGGACCGGACTACCACTCTAAAACTTTTTTTCTATTGCCTCGGTAATACATTGCTTTATCAGCTTTTTTCCACGCATATACAGAGTATTTGGTTTAACTTTAAAAAAATCATTTAAATATTGCTGCTTTTCAAAACTACTTTCTAAAAAGTATGTTTTAAACTTTCTAATATGGTCGAACTTGAGTCGTTTGAAATTAATAATAAAAAAACTCAGTCAACTTTTTGCAATAAACTCCCAAACACACATAGATCAAATATCACAACATGCCTACACGCTTCGCTATACTTAGATGAAGATCTAAAAAAGATAAAAAGGCACCAATTCACATAGAACATACAAAACTCGACTTTTTCTTACTTGAAATAAAATCACATGAAACTAAAGAAACACATAAGCAAAAGACACACGTAAAGTATAAAATCTAAAAATAAAAAAAACACAAAAACAAGAGAATTTACGACATTGCTTCATCAACTAAGTTAGACGGTTAAGTTCATTGATGCGTGATCAAGATCTAGCGCCTAATTAGGAAGAAAAATGACATTTTCCAATCGTAGCTTCCTTTGTGTATTATGGAAAACTTGAAACTTTGGTTCTTTCTAAAAGACTTTCAGCACTAACTATAATCTATATTTGAAACGAGAAGTCAATATAACAATGAATAGCAATGAATGGTGAAGTTCATCTGAAAATATACGAAACTTTTTTTATTGTTTTTAAATATTCATTTTTATAATCTTCACTAATTTCTAAATATTCGAACTAAAGATTTTCTTCTTTTATTTACTGACCATACTTGTCCCTACCTTACATGTATCTAAACATCTGTGTGCTTCTGGCTGATAGCATCTTCCATTCATTCAAGCCAGCTTTTTTTCCTCCACTTTCATTAGTTAGACAAAGAATAGAAATGCCGTCTCAATTAGTCTACCTGATTAAATATTTACTTAAGGATGCTTCCTCATTGATTCTTCTTTTAATAATACCACAACCTTTAGAGAAAAGTCTCCGAAAAGTTATAATATCCTTATAAATAAGACTCGAGATTTTTTCAAGTATCATTTATACAATAAAATACAAATCAATACACGATAAATACCATTAACGTGGCGTCAACCCAAACGAGCACCGAACAGACTTGTATAATAATTTTAATTTTATTGTGGCGTAATATAATTTGTTTATTTTAAAATGTACGAAAAGTATTAAGATGAGTTATTTATCAAAAATCATGAAAGGGTCAAAGCAGACTGAATATTTATAGTATTTCTCTTTGAAGATAAGTTTTCGTCTCTGTTTTGAAAATATAAAGTATATTTTTAAGTTTAAATTATATAAACATGTTTTTCATGTTTTATTCAAATGTTTATACATTTTCAATCCTATCCAACTCATCAATTTGATAATGTTTAACATACGCTCGAGCTTTTATGAAAGCACTAAGAAATTCATCATCAAAACATTGAAAATATGATTAAATAATATGAGAAAAATATTTAATGGCAAAGAAGCATCGTACTTTGTGTGAGGGATAGTTTAGACAATTTCAAAAAACTCGTGCAGCATCAATGGCATTCATTTGTTTCATTTTATCAAAGTTTGATTTAAACTCTTGTTGGAAAATAGGATTAATACATAAAAATAGACTGGGTCGAAAGCTATAAAATTGAACAAAATGTGATTTTTTAAATATTTGAATTTATTATTTGACATTTTAATGGTATTGATAATAATATAATAATTATTATGGACTACTAAAGGAAATTCATCTTTCAGTTGAAAGAGGAAAGTAACTCACCTTTAAATTATTATTTGAATTCATTTCAGATACAAATATATCAAAATTATGCTTTAAATATTATTTCAAAATTAGCTCAAACTATATTTTTTTATATTAAATTGCACTAATTCAAGTCAATACCTTTTATTTTCGAACAATAAATATCCTATTTTCTCTTTCAAATGTTATTATACAAACTTGATAATAGAAGATAATTTTTCCCATTTTCAAATCAATCCATCAACATTTTTTAAGCCAACAGTTATTGAAACATTCAGTCATTCGAATAAATCTCGAAATAGTCGTCTTATAAAGTGCGTTTATAAAGTAAAAGAACATATACACATACACTCAGACAAACATAGAAAAATACATACGACGTATAGAAAATGGTGTACATTGAATGTTGAGTGGTGAATGAGAAAGTTTTAATGATGAATTAAGAACAGGTAAGTGTGAATGGCAAAGGCACCAAAGCAACTCTTATGTGACAGCTCCAAGGAAAGGTCGACGAGGAGAGGTTTCATTGAGGCGTAGTGATTTATAATGATCTACTTTTACCGTTCATTCTTTTGCTGATAATGTTATATGGGAATTTTTGAATTTTTGCTGGAAGGGTATATAAGTGATTTACATAAAATAAAAAAAATACAAATTTCAAAACAGTATTTCATTGTAAAGAAGCAATTTTCTTGTCCTATACCATTGATTCATCGTCCTAAAACTGGTTTTACCTGATATATAGGTTTTCTATCAATTTATTCATACCAGATTTGAAAAACAGTTTTACAAAATAATAACACGGATCAACAGGATGAGAATTGATGGAAATATATTTTTTAAACCCGAAGCATTGACGCACTTAGGCGACGGTAGGAATCGAACCAATGCTATTGACACGAATGCCAGGCATTCTACCGCTAGGCTATCCCGCCAAAGACATATGATAGTCATGTTTTGAAAGATAACAATCAAATAGAAAAGGTTTTTTAGAGACCGACCGAAATTCGGTTCGGTTTCGGTTTTGGCCGAAAATAATTTTGTAATTTCGGCTCAATTTCGGTTTCGGCCGAAATGGATCTCATATTTACCAAAAAAAGCGAAATTTTATTTATTTATGTTGTTTATCTGATATATCTGTATTCTCAATCGAACGATTAAGTTCGGATTCGATTCTCTATTAGATATCTATTAGTTATCGTGGTTGATTGATTTATGGGTGTCATCAGACCAATTATTCGAATAACATATACAAGCATCTGGAACAACAATCATGTATTTGAAATTTAAGTAAATTGGGATACGTTCAATGATGATATTAAACAAAACTTTTTTTAAGCAAATTCTATTTTTTTAAACATTTGCTTTAAAAAATGTTATTGTCAAAAGTAAGTATCTGTATATCCTCAATCGAACTCGAATTATTAAGTTTGGGTTCGATTCTCCTCTCTATTAGATATCTATTAGATATCGTGGTTAATTGATTTATGGGTGACATAAGACTAATTGTTCGAATAACATATACAAGCATGTGGAATTCTAGATATTCATTCTTTGAAAAACACTATATATAAGTCGAAAGAACGAGAAGATTTGGCTTCGATTAATTAATTCAAAAATCAATTGTGAGAATGTCGTTGAATCCTATTTGGAAGTTTTTTTTACAAAATGTCAGTCTGACCAAAGCAAAGCCTGTCAACAACAACAAATTTTTGTTGTTGAAAAACTTTTATTTTTAGGCTTAAAATATACGCTTGTTTGGATTTACTTATTAAACTGGCATTGTCATCGTTAAATACTATTTTTTCATTTTTAATAAAAGTTGGAAAAAATTTAGGTTTCGGCTTCGGTTTCGGCCAAAAATCTGATTACAATTTCGGTTTAATTTCGGTTTCGGCCGAAAATTGATATTCAATAAATAAAAAATATCTGTTTCGGTCGGTCTCTAGGTTTTTCTTCTCTAGAGCTTTTTTATAATATTTTTTGCAAGCAATATCTCGAGATTAGGCTTAATAAATTATTAATTAAAATGTTCATGTAAGAATTCATTGAAATTCAATAAAGTTTATTACATATAAGTATTTAATAAAACTTCGAAAAGATGAATTATTTTAATTTTTTTTAATTCACTACCACCACGAGTATTTCCACCTGGAAAAATTCTTTTTTTCTTCTCTTTTAAAGCCCTTCCTTCCTCCACTTTCATATCCATCCCCACAACTTGCAACCCAATGAACTGCCTTCGAGCGTGTCATGGAAATACTAGCATGTTTTGTCGACGTGAAGTGACGTTATTTTCAAAATGCTACAACGTAACGAAGTCATCGTAATGAATGCTATGGTAAATTTGGAAAGAAGAAGAAAAATCACATGACTAATAACGTCAGGCAGATCTTGACGCTTGCTTGAGGGTCATTCATGCTCTTCTTTTCCACAGGGAAAATTACTGCGTAGCAAACAGAAGATTTTTGTTTTAAAAACGGAAATTATTAGCACAAAGCTCTAAAATACAATACAATGAGGAATATTATTATCGTGGCGTAAAGCCAAATCAGCAATGTTATATTAGCCAACCTGAATTTTTTAAAATAATGTTCCAAAAAAAATAAAAAAAGATGCCTATGACTTGGCTTGCCTAATCCTAATCGATTACTCGATGCTCGAAATTGAAACTCTAAAAAGCATCGAGTAATCGGTTTCGATATAAACAATAATTTTATCGCATGGAAAATTTTCATGAATGCATGAAAGATTGAAACCAAAATAAGTCAATAGACTCTGAGTTCTTCATGTATATTGTTGAAAATGTATTTGAGTGCTTATAATTATTACATAAGTAATTTTGTATGTTAAAGTTTAGAATCTTTTTAGACGCTTGTAACATGTAAGATTTTGAGAAAAATTTAATTTTATGAAATTATTTTTATATAAAATTAATATTCATATTGACAAATTTTTTCCAATATTTTTTTGACAAATTGTAAATGGGATTTTTCTCAAAATTAAACCCATCACTGAAATAGAAGTTCAACTTCGACTTGAAACTGTTTAATATTTTTAAATACTTTTTCTTCTGAATAATTCTTTCTGTGATTTAAATTAGAATTTTTTTATTATACATTAAGTATTCAAAATTTGTAAATCTAATTGCAGGACACAATTATGGAAAAAAGTAAGACTTTTATTTAGTTACAAATATTTTTTAAAAATATTTTTAATATTTTGATAGTTAGTTATTTTGAACTTTTCAATTTCAGATTTTCCAATTAAAAGAAAAGCAAACACGCAAATAGAACCAGATACTGTTAAAATGCTGAAGTTGAATAGAACAGAAAATAAAGAAAATAATCTCTTCAAGAACACAAATTTGAATAAAAATAAACTCACTAACAATAATATTTTGACGTGCAACATTCCAAATGGAAGCAGCAATTATTACACCAGCAACTCCTTCATTCCCCACAACCACATCATGAATTTAGACACTTCTTTCCTGGTTGGAGATGTTGCTGACCCCTCTAAAGACACACCTCTCAATGTCACAAACCTCCTCAAAGATATGAGCTTCAGTCTCTTTTCAAATGAAATGGCTTCCTCTTCCATCCATTTGAATGAAAATTTAAAACTTGTTCACAATGAATCCATAATTGATTTAAACACTACGAAAAAATCATCACAAAAATTGAGTAAAAATAATACTAAACCAACTTTAAATTGTGGTACAAGCCACAACACAACAACTTCAACATTTCTTGACCACACAATCGGAGGTTTTCCCTTGAACAACACCATGAAACTGCTCTTGGATTCATCCCTTCTCAACACTTCTCTTCTCACGACCTCTCTCCTCAACACCATCGACTCACAAGACTTTTTCAACCAAACTACCAACGAAACTTTTGTCGCCAACAATGACACTTCAAACCTACAACATACAAAGCAACAGCAACATTCAAAACAACTGCAGCTCGATATAAAGCAACTGCAACAACAATATAACATGTCACTTCTCAACCACAGCCTCAACGACACTCAAGCAATCTTCAAGATTGTCGACAGTCTCGACTCAACACTCTCTTCTACAACTATGTTACAACACAAGCCGCCACTAGAACAACAGCAAACATCAAGTGCTTCAATTTGCAACAAAAGCACAGAGGAAATAAATGGAAGTAACATATTATGTAAACAAACATTTATAAAGGAACCAAAAAGTGATATACCATCTAAATCTGAGTATTATTCAAATACAACAACACAACAAGACTTTCCAAAACAACAACAACATGAAAGCCTGCAACAACAGGCGACTATGAACACAGAAGAGTTGCAACAACAACAACAACTCTTGCTTCATCAACACTTACAAGATGCTTATCTTCACCTTTCCCAACAACTGCAACTACCACAGGATCAAATAATCACTGCACCACAAAATGAAGATTCTTCGCAACAACTACAACACATTCAAAACTTCTCGAACCCTCTCACGTTACAACAAATGCAAGAACAATTGCAACAACAACAAATACAACAAATACAACAACCATTTCTACCTTTTATGAACCCATACCCTCTATCACTTCTCAATCCTTTCTCCTTTACAAATCCATTCAACCTCGACATTAATAACAACAGTCACTTCAACAACAATTTAAACGAAACAAACATCAACAAAATTGAGAGCAGTATTACAGACGAAAAAACAGACAATTCAAGTAATTTTTTGTCAAAAAGTAATAACTCTTTCTTAAATATCACGCCTCACACTGATCTCAAAAATAATTTTTCATCTGAAAAGAAAGCAATTAGTTTAAATAATATGATAGAAAACTATGAAAAAACTACCATGAAGTCTGGTAATCTATGTGAGGAAGGAGTTACTCATGCCAGTAATAGAGATTTTGGTGATGATAGTAGTGTCCATGATGATGTGAGTGAAGGTGGTAGTGATGCAGGTGATTTGAATAAGAATATAAATGAAGATTTTGATGATAGTCTTTTCAGTGTTGATGATGATACTAATATTATTAATAATAATTTGGTTATTACTACTGCCATTAATACTAGTATTACTCCTACTATAAACACTTGTATTACTACTACTACAAGTACTAGTATTACTACTAGAAATACTAGTATAATTTCTCATACAAGTAATAGTATTACTACTACCACAAATACTAGTATCATTTCTAATACAAATACTAGTATTACTACTACTACAAATACTAGTATCATTTCTAATACAAATAGTAGTGTTAATAAAACTAATATTAGCAATGCTACCACTGCTTTTCAAAAAACACTTGCAACTACAACAACAACTAGAGCAAAATCGCTAGTTTCAACTCTTAAACTATCAAAAGATTTATTAATAACAGCAACAAAACTATCTACTATACCAACAACAACAACATTTACAAAAACTACCACTATACCAAAAACAACCTCGATAGCAACAGTAATCTCTGAACAAACAACAACAACAACATCATCATCATCAACAACAACATCAATCTCACAAAGATTAGCTCTACCAATGGCGTATGAGCGTCAAATAAAGACTGAACCGCCTTTAAACGAAGTGAATGTTGTACATCGCATCGACAAAAGCAACAACAACGGCATCCATGAAAGTATCAGCCTCCGCTCCATAGCAGGCAATCCACTCACAAATTCCGATGACTTTCATGTCAAGGTTGAAAATATCTCAATGAGCGCTAAATATCTTGAAGAATCTGCGAACAAGATGCCGCCAAAGACTGGTCTTGAGAGCTCCAATGACTCACTGCACGATGGCATTCATGGTTTGCATGAGCTCAGTCCGCATGTCTTTGTGAAAAAGGAAGTAACAAACAGCAGTGAAAAAGTATCTGATGTCGATCACGATTCTCCTCTTGTAACAACAACTAGCACCACTTCTACTAATACTACTTTTACTACTACTACCACCACTTCTAATAATACTACTTTTACTACTACTACTACCACCACTTCTACTAACACTCTAAAGAAATTGCCTTTAAGAATTTCTTTGCCTATGGCAATCTTGAACGGGGTTGAGGGAGGTTTGATTGCGACTGGCTTGCGTGGCGCTAGAGATAATGGTTTGGAAGGTGAAAAAGAATTGGTGGTAGTAGAAGGTGGCGTAGGTGCTGAAGCTAGACAAGATGGTTGGAAAGACGATTCAGGTGCTTATAAGAGGAGTATCGTGCATTCTGACGCGGTCACTGATTTGAACGAAAACACAAATCATCGGTGTGGAAAAGTAGAGGTTGGAGTAAAGAGGGAGAGGTTAGATCGACGTATGGGAAATGGTCCGAAATGTGGGGAAGAAGAAAATAATTCAATTCAGAAGATTGAGAGGGTTGTTGTGAAAATTAAGAAGGAACTCGATCTTTCTGATCCTCCGTCATCCATCTATCCTTCCACCCATTGTCCTATCCTTTCTTCTAGTCCTGCAAATAATCCACAACTTGAAGACAATGGAAATGGGAAAAGACTAATGGAATTGAAACCTAAAGAAGAGCATGCATCTAAGGCGTTTCTTCACATCAAAAAGGAAGTTGAGCAAATCGACGATGAAGCTGTCGATCAACGACAAGAACCTCAAGGAATTTCCATGCAACTGCCGCAACAACAAATGGAAAACCACGCACCACATGACAACGACCTTCAACAACCACACTCCACCTACGATCTTCTTTCTGGCACTTCAATGCCTACACTCCTACTACCTACATCTGTCTGCACACCTGATGATTTACACCAAGCCACCCACCAAAACTCTTTTCACTCTCCTTATTTTAAAGAGTGCTACCAATGTTTTTTGGCTACGGATCCAGAAAATCTGGCTTTTTGTCTAAGTCAACACGCCTGCTGCTCTCAGTGTATCTTCAAGCAAGTCAAGTCATGGCTGAGCACTGAAACGAAGGTTTCGTGGATTTTTTTAATATATACAAATTATTTACTAATATATATACTTTCTAAACAATTATTTCATTTAAGGTGATAATGATTATTAATATTTTTATTATAATTTTTATTTTCGACCAGGAAGCGTTTGTCTGCCAGTACAAGGGATGTGCGAGTTTTTATCAACTAGGTAGTTGCCTTTTTAATTCAAGTTTATTTAATAAAAAATATTTTTCAATCAAACTCCATTAATGATATTATTATTTATTTTATTAAATCGATATTCCATGTCAGCCAAGCTCCACAACGTTCTGCCAAAATTGCTGATCGAAGCGATGGAAGAGAAGCTGGAGTTTGAATATAAAAGACGCACATCCCTGTTCTTGATGAAGGTCAATAACGATCTTCTTCCGGTGACGTCATTGAAGCTGGATAGGGATGACTACTGGCCGCATGTCAACCATTGGGATCTACTGCATCCTTCAGAGGTGAAGATTCTTTATTAGTGATGATGAAAATGCTAATAATGATGATGCTTCAGAAATATATAAATCTTCTATTTCACTTCCAAATCCCTTTAAACCACCTTCAGATTACTGTTCATCCACCTACATCTTGCATCCATGACACCCTCTTCCCTCCATACAATTTTCCAGGAGTTCCAGCTGAAAGAGCTCGCAAGTAGCAGCAAGGACCACTCCAGGATTCTTAAACTTTTCCATAAGAGTATGAAGAGACCAAGGGCGTGTGTGCTTTCCATCAAGAAACTCCTCAATCCCACGTTGTGGAAGTATTACCAGATGTGCGTGCAAGTTGAAGTGGAAAATATCATTTGGAATGTTTATCTATTTCTAATAGTCTCTCAATTACCAACCAATACCCCTACACATTGCAACCAACCAGTCAACACCGCCACCACTACAAACCTTCCCCAACCACGCACCCAACCAAGCAGGACAAGAGATATGAAGGAAAGGGCGAAAGAGAAGCAAGCGGACAGCCAGCACAACTACCAGCAGATCTACCAGAACAATCCCGAACGAATGCTCTTCCATGGAATCAAGAAGGAAATGCTGGCGGTCGTCTGCAGCGAAAACATCGACTGGAGGAAGCTGGGCATTTCGCACGGAGTGATCTTCGGACAAGGTGACTTTTCCGGCACTTAATTTAAATTTGAGTATTTTAATATAACATAATTGGAATAATATAATAATTTTATTTGAGGATTATAAGAATAAAATTTAATAAATATTTATATTTTTTAGCTTCATTTCTTTAATTAATAAAATTTAATATATTCATTTATATTCACCCTTCTTGACACTGGTACTACACTGCAGGCACGTACTTCGCCACCGATGCCTCATACGCCCATCAGTTCACCGACAAACCAAAAAGACCGCCAAAAAGACGCCATGACGTCATCAAAGGCGATCTTGATGATGATTTTGATTTCTTGAACTTTGACATAAAACCGGATTATAGTGGACTACTGGACGTCGAAAAGGTTGAGGGCGAAGAGAGTGTGGTGAAGAAAGAATTAGAAGAGGTGAAGAAGTTGAATGTTGAGGATGGTGTTGATCTCATCAAGCAGATAAATCCTTCAGTAGTAGTAGGAGGAACAACAACGGGAGTATCCAAAGGCAATAGTGATGCTTGTGATGATGAAAAAAATATCTCTAGCACCTCAACAACTAGCAATACAACTACTACAATCATCAACGATTTTCCTACCACAAAAGCCCGTGAAGAAGAAGCCAAGCATACACAAACAGACAAGCACATACACAGGATGATACTGACAAGGGTTTACGTGGGCAGGTACACACAGGGCAGAAGGTCCTACCGCAGGCCACCACCCATTGATGCCAGCAAGCCAGCATCTGCCTGCTACGACAGCTGCGTCAACTACGTCAAGAAGCCCACCCTCTTCGTCATCTCCGACGTCAACCAGTACTACCCCGAGTACGTCATCGAGTACACCAACGACAAGCTCCAAGATGCGCCTTTTCCTGCCACCGCTGCCAGGGGTGCTGAAGCTCTTTTTGGCGAGAGTTCTGACCGACTCAAAGATTCATTTTGGTGATTTGTGATAAAAATAAGTTTTTTAATAATTTATTTTATAATCTTATATTATGAAATCAATCACGTGATGCCTTTATTTACACATACAGTCAGAATCTTTAATTGATATTCTTGCATTAAACAAACCATTTTTCTTTCACTTTGTACAGAATAAAATTTGTTTTGACACTTAGACGTGAAAGGACAATGTATTTAATGAATATTTCTGTAACTCTTCTGTAAGGCGAGTCAGCGTAAGAAACCTAACTCAAGAGAAAGACTGATTAAGTGAAGAATCAAATAAGATGAGAAGATAATTTCACACGAGGAAACACGAGACGGCCAAACGAAGCTAACCGATGCCCCAGAAGGTCAGTTATTCCAAGCTGACATGCTCACAATGTTTCCTCTTAAGAATGTATTGTCCCTGTCGATTCAATCGAAGCATTATAAACTGTCGTTTCTTCGTTAGTAATAAAAACCTACAAAAAATCACAAAAAGAATTGGTAATAGAGGTAAAAAAAATGATGCAGCTGAAGAGGTAAATAAAGAATCAGAAAATGATGTAAATAAAAAAAAAAGTTAATGAAGAATCATTAAATGAGGTTAATAATGAAGACCCCCAAAAGACTAGAAAAGGAATTTATAATAACCAAGTTTGATGGGACAGAGGGGTAGGAAGCAAGTAGATAAATTCCTCTCCTTTCCCTGATGCTCTTTAGAACAGTCGTGAAAACTCCCGACTCAGTCGTGTTCTACTTGACAGGCGTAGAGAAAGAAGAAACAAGGACAGGTATGAAAGGAATTTACTCTGACGTGGTTCCCGGAGCTAATAATATACATGTGCCTGATTCTGCGCACATCATCATAATCATCAGGAAGGCATTGACCAAGGATTCTGATGAGTTTAAGCGTTTCTTTGTTGAGGTTCTTGTGGTTAAAAGCAGATTAGCGAGATCCTGACCTGACTTGGAAGGCCAGTCTATTCAGTGCCACACTACTTAGACGCACTCCGATGGGTGGCTTGCATGCAACACAACGGTTCGAGAGTGCTTCTGAACAAATGCGAGTTAATGCATCAGTCCTGATGGACGTAATTAATACAAACCGGAACCTAAAGCCATTAATTCTAATTCAAAAATTATATCTTCAGGCGGCAAAACCTTAGTGTAATCTATGGCCATGGTGTCGATTTTGGAACGATGAGGTCTTTGCATACCTTCAGATTCAACCGATGCGGTGTTCACTGATCGGGATTGTATGTCCGATTAGAATGGCTGGACGTATAGCGCATCGTATAGGGTATACGGTATAGTTTAGTTTAGCCGTCCTGTGCTTCCTAGTGTGAAATTAGCTTGAATTAGAATCTTCTCTCTTAGTTTAAACTCTGCCTCTCTTATTCAGTCCTAATCTTAAGTTAGGTTTCTTATGCTGCCTCGTCTCAATAAAATCGACCGCCCCAAGAGTTACAACAATATTATAAGAAATTGCTCTAAAAAATCACATTTAATAATATTAAAATAAAAATGAAACAAATAAAGTAAAACAACATTTTGATATTAATAGTTATATAAATACTTTTTAAATTGAATTAATCGTTATCGATTGCCCAGGAGTGGTTTGATCTTGGTGTTTCTTGAGAGACCCAACCTCAGGCATGGAGACTTGTTCAGAAGGCCTAATCGTAAAAATAATAATATTCATTATAATAATTAATTATATTAATCACAATAATAAATAATATTAATCACAATAATTAATAATATTAATCATAATAATAAATAATAATTTATTTATCAATGAATTAAAAGAGTGTGATTTTACTTGAAGGAGAGCTTTTGGGAATGACAGGTGATGCTGATGATGATAATGGTTTCTTGGTTAGACCACCAGCTCTTCCTCCTCCTCCTCCTCCTTTTGGTGGTTCTAACTTCTTGGCGTTGTTGTTGGTGCTACTACTGATGACTTTTTTGACAACAGTACTGCTGCTTGTTTTGTTATTGCTGTTTTTGCCAGTACTATTTGACTTTTTAAATTCAATCTTTGATGATTTCGCATCTTTTGGCTCTTCTTTCTTTGCTTTTTTAGATCTGGAGCGTTCTTCATCTTTTTCATCATATTCATCATCATCATCATCGTCTTCTTCGAATTCAACATCTTCGTCGTAGTCGTCATCATCATCATCCATATCTAATGAGAATAATAAAAACAATAATAATAATAAATGTATAAACAAGTAAATACATAAAAAGTCACGCACTAGCGTAGGATCTCTTCTTGGCACTGTTCCTACCTGCCTTTGTAGCGCTTCCTTCACCTTCTGTCACAGCATCCTTCAACTTGCCTCCATTGCCCGTATTAACTTTGACACTACTATCAGTAGTATTCTTTTTATTATTTGTATTAGAAATTGTGTTTTTAGTATTATTATCATGACTTTTATTAACAATATTAGTAGTATTAGTATTTTTAGTTCTCTTATTAACAATATCATTATTATTATTATTATCTTGGCCAAGACATGTTTTCAAAGCAGTATCATTAACAGCATTATCACCATTTACTTTAGCATTAGTTTTATCTTCAATTTTATCAATGTCGCTAACCTTTTCAACTAAATCACACTCTGTTATGCTTTTTAAACTATCATTGTCTTTGTGCAGGATATCACCTTCAGGTTTTTCTTTATCTTTTTCATCAGCATCAGCATCATCAGTGGAATTATCTATTATTTCAGATTGGTTAACTGGTTGTTTCAAAATACCAACAATATGCTTTTCGCCTTCATCACTTTTGGTATGATTAGTGTTAAGGACAGTGTTACCATTGATTAGCTTTTTCCTGCTTGTAGAACTATTATTTTCTTTTTTGTGAACATTATCAAACGTCACATACTTTGTTTCTTGAAAAAATATTTAGTTAGGAATAGATCATTTATGTATTTTCATAATTAAATATGTTGAAAGTTAATTTTGAAGACTTATTGTACAATACCAGATCGTTTAGACAGCTCAATTGCCACGTTGGTGTTTCTATCTAAAACCTTGTCAGCTACAGACAACCTTTAAAATCATTAGTTATTTGTAGTGAATAAATATTGAATATATTATAATTGATTTATATAATCATTAAAGATAATCAACAGTTTGAACCTCTCTTTGTTTTTAGTGCTATCAAGCTTTGAAGAATTAGTTGATGAAGATGGTGATGAAACAGTGGATGATGTTTTTGATAATTTATTTTTGGTTGAAGGTTTAAAATCTGGAGAGGTGAAAAAGGCATGTGTTAATAAAATATTGTAGCAAAATTTGAAAGAGGAACAGATTAAGAAATAAAATTAGAAAGATTATATATTTTACCCTCATCTTTTTCTTCATAATCGTCAAAGCCTTTGTAAGATATTTCTTTTTTTGGCCTAGAATTTAAACGTTTATAATTGTATTTTAAAATTATCTAATTATTTAATTTGATCATAAATATTGTAGTTTTTAACATTTACACTATTAAATTCATTACCTGACAGAACGCTTTTCAGACATTTCCCCCTCGAAACTGTAAGTTTATAAATTCTCTTTTTGAATTTTTCCACCAGTAAACGTAGCGCTTAGTTTCCTATTTAGAAAAATTTATTAAGCTTCAAAATCTATTTTCAGATTAAAATAAAAATCTTTAAAAAAAACTTAATTAAAAAAAATCTTTTCATGACTTTACCACTTGAGGTTACAGGGTCATCTATCGGTCAGGGTCTTTGAGGAAATATTGTCTTTTTAACGGTTAGTTTATTTTCTAGTTTGAATTTTACTAATATTTATAATGGATCTAGATTGTGAAACCTTCTTAGCAAATGAAACATTTCATCTTGAAACTCGATTCGGTCATTTCAATACTGTCTGTATCATGTGAACCTTTATTGTATAAAGTTTATACAATTAAAAAATTATATTTAATTTTTAATTATTTAAAATTACAAAAAAAATTATATTCAAAGACTTTCTATTTTTTATTAGCATTAAATAAAATCCATAACAAATTACAATTTAATTATTAAATAAACTCTGAAGAAAGATATGGCTCAGTACAAGATAGTGATGGTGAGACATGGTGAAAGTACATGGAATGCTGAGAACAGGTTTTGTGGCTGGGTGGATGCTGATTTGGCTGCCACTGGTATGGAAGAAGCCAAGAAGGCCGGAGAGGTGAAAATATAAACTAACATATTTTAAAAGAAATAAACATTATTTCTTATTTGAAATATAAAGAATTTTTATACTTTGTTACAACAGCGCTTGAAAGAAAAAGGTTACACGTTTGATGTGGCCTTCACTAGTGTCTTGAAGAGAGCCATAAAGACGCTGTACCATGTGCAAGATGTCCTTGACCTCTACTGGATCCCTGTGCACAAGCACTGGAGGCTGAACGAGAGGATGTATGGAGCTCTGCAGGGTGGGTAGTGGGACTGTGGTCCCTTCATAGGAATAAATATATTTTTTCATCTTAAATTTAGAAAACTTTTATACAAGTTAATTTCTTCATCAAACATTTTTTAAACTTTAAAAAATGCATTTTATAATTGCTTATCAGACTTTGTAGTAATGATATAATTGCTCATACAGGACTCAACAAGTCTGAAACTGCTGCCAAACATGGGGATGAACAGGTGGGAGGAGGGTGGTTTTGGTGAAGAAAAGAATAATTGGAAATACATTTTTTATTACTTTGAAAAGTTAATTTACAAATTTTAATTTTAATCAATGATAAAATGCTGAGGCTGCTTTAACACAAAGGTGAAGATTTGGAGGCGTTCTTATGACACACCTCCTCCTGCCATTGACACCGGCAATGAGTACTGGCCTGGCAATGACCTCAAATACAAGGTGAAAAGGGACTATTTTATTATTATTATTAGTAGTAGTAGTACTAGTAGTAGTAGTAGTAGTAGTAGTAGTAGTAGTAGTAGTAGTAGTAGTAGTAGTAGTAGTAGTAGTAATAGTAGTAGTAGTAGTAGTAGTAGTAGTAGTAGTAGTAGTAGTAGTAGTAGTAGTAGCAATAGTAGTAATGCTGGAATATGTTACAGTAGTAGTGTAGAAGCAACGTTATAATTTTTCCTCTTAATTTGTTTTCTCATTACTATCATATCTTCACTCAATTCTTCTATCACTATCATCATTATAATTTCATCATCATCATGCCACCATCATCATGCCACCATCATCATGCCACCATCATCATGTCATCATCATCATCATCACCAACCCACCCCCCCTACAGCACCTGGACAAGAAGCACCTCCCGAAGGCAGAGTGCCTCAAGGACACCGTGGACAGGGTGCTGCCCTATTGGCATGACGTCATCGTTCCCCATATCAAGGTTTAAGCTAATTATAATTGTTGCTGTATTGTATTGCTTTAACTTCATTTGATTCTATGATGTCCATTATGTGTTTGTGTCCAGTGATTGTTTGAGTTTTTTTTTGGGTTTATGTCTAATTAAAAAAATTGTTTCACCACCATCTATACACCTCTCACATCGTATGATTATATTTTAATAACCACTCGTTAACCGAATCGCTCACCCAGTCTGATCATACCTATATTTTCACGCCACCACATCCATCTATTTACACCATCACCATCATCATTTTCACCACCACCACCACCATTATCATCTTCACCATCAAAACGACGATGGCGCTCACTGCAGCAAGGACAAAAGGTCATTATAGCGGCGCACGGCAACAGTCTCAGAGCCCTTGTGAAGTACCTCGACGATATGAATGACGCCGACATCATGGCGCTGAACATTCCTACAGGTGGCTGTGAGATGTGTGGTGGTGGTGTGGTGGTGTTTTGGTAATGTGGTGTGTTATGGTGTGGAATGGTGTTATGGGAGTGGTTATGAGATGTGTGGTGGTGGTGTGGTTATGTGGTGTGGAATGGTGTTATGGTAGTGGTTATAAGGTATGGTGTTGTGGTTATGTGGTGTGGTATGGTGTTGTGGTTATGGGGTGTGATATGGTGTTGTGGTTATGTGGTGTGGAATGGAGTTATGGTAGTGGTTATGAGATGTGGTGGTTATAAGGTATGGTGTTGTGGTAGTGGTTATGAGATGGTGTTGTCATATGGGGTTATGTGATGTAGGTTCGATTTGGTCTGTTGTTGTGTGGTGGTGTAGTGATGATGATGGGGAGTTAAAAAGGCTTCAGGAAGTAATTTTTTTAATGCTAGTCATTTCTACGGCGCTATCAAGTGAATAAACATCCTCAATTACCCGTAATCATCACTCACAACCTCCATCCATCACTCACAACCTCCATCCACCACTCAACCTCCATCCATCAGGCATCCCGCTGGTCTATGAATTAGACGCTGATCTTCGTCCCATCAAACACTACTACCTTGCCTCCGAACAGGAAGTTGATGCTGCGATCAACAAGGTGGCCAATCAGGGCAAAGCTAAATAGGTCAACCAATCAACGATGCCACGTAATCTACCACTCGATTATGGGATATATTTAGTGGAGAAACTTTTTTCCGAATAATAATGCTTGCAATTCTTGCAGTGTTAGCTTTTGATTGTTCATAATTTTTATATGTAAGCATTTTAACTTATTTTTACGCTTCTGCTGTTTGATTAAAATATATTTTGGACGTGCCTTTTAGAATAATAATTTTACTTAACGATTTTTTTCAATGTAATTCTAACAAAGGTTCAGAAAATCATGGGCTTCTATATGGCTGTTTGCAGTTGCGAAAAATCTTTGCACTAGTTTGAAAATAAAAAATGCAATGGTTTTGATATACGAATTACCGGTTGTATAAGCCATTTAAAAAAAAATTAACTTGTCCATAAAAAATAACTTATTACTCGACAGCGTCATTTCACGCTGTCTAAGCCAGATTAAGAGGATGGTGGATACTTAATGTGGAAAAGTGTGTTAATAAAATAAAGGTGTTTTTTCATGAACATTATTTTAATATTTTCTACCTTAATTGTCCAATGATATATTAATTATTATTCTGTTTTCTATCTAAGAAGATTAGTTTTAAAGCAAGCTGTCATTCGTAACATAACAAAGGTGCATTTTGAATTAACAATAATTTTATTATTTATTTGTAACTAAACCACTGTGACTATAAAATAATATATTTACTAACATAAGGGAACGGGACACTGTCCCATTAAGTCAAACACTTCAACATTTTAAATATGACTGCAAAATGAAGAAAAAAAATTTAACCTAAAAAAATATGTTATTGTGTTGAGGCTGTATCAACTGAAAGATTAACAATTGAATGGAATAATCATTTGGTAAAGTGTTCATTACGCTTGCGATAAGCAGACGTTGCGACATTTACTCGAAGGTTAAGATGCTGTGAAGAATGATCCTCTGGTAGACTGTCAAGTGGGTGGTTGTTGGCAGAAGAAGTCCTTGCACTTGCAGCTTTTGATCCACATGATTTGTTGATTTTTGGTGCTGTTGCTGCAGTGGAACTTCACCGTGATGGTCTTTGTCGACTCTGGCAAACAGCACCTAGATTTCTTGCATGTTCCACAAAACTTCGGCTTAAACTGCTTCACTGAAACACAGTCTTCGTGCTGGTAACGCATTCTCACCTCTTGTCTGTATGTGTTCTTGCACTCACTCCCCGTCTAGGGAAGGAAGGAAAATATGAATCCGATTATAAATACAGTGACCATTTAAATAATAAATATACAATTTATATTAAACATTGATTTATATTGATAAAATAAACCGATTTTTCTGTTTCAAGTTCGATGACATAAATGACCTAATTGGTAAGCCTAGCAAGTCGCACTTAAACGATCATTGCATTAGCATTCAATCGGCCTCTGAAGTTTGAACCTCTCAATATAAAGTTGTGGGAGAGTTTGAGGCAATCCTTCTATATGGATAGGCTTACGGTCCCTCATAAATATGCATGCTCGTAATTATCCTTGCCTCTCTACTTTGCTTCCTCTTGCACTCTTAAATATTGCTCTGTAACTATGCCATAAAAATGGACAAAAAAACCTTTTTCAGACAAGGTGAAAGTAAGTTTGCATTTTAATTTAATGTGCACTGGATGGGTGAAAGTTGGTCGGAAATTTGATACTTTGTTACAGAAATCCATGCACTAGATTATACGTCGGTCATTTCAAAAATTTAATATATGAATGATTAAACAACTTTTAGTTTTTAGCTGTTATTTAAAAAAGTGAAATTGGGAAATTTTCATGAAAAGGTTTATGAGATTCCAAAGTTTTAATTGATTGGATTGTGATGAATGATTCTGTAACATCAGAAAGTTTTATATATAAATTTCTAGTTTTAGTTTTTAACTTCAATTTAAACTTCTATTCCAGATTTATAATTTATTCAATGCGCTTAATTGCATTTGAATTAAGTTAAAGCAGACAAAAATGACGTCATCAAGCATAAAATGAAAAAAACAGGGAAAATAACTAAAATGAACCTTTTTGACGCTTTTGATTCTCGTTCATGACAATAAGACGTCAAAGTGTGAGTTCGTTTGAGTCGAAGTAACCGAAATACTGACATTTTCATGGAAAATCTTAATATATTTTCCAATTCCTGGTTCTTTAAAAAAACAAATTACATGTTGTGTACTTTACATTTTTTTAATATAGCAAGTTTATATGTAGTGGTGAAGGTCATCTAGGAACCATCTGACACAAAATACAAAATGTATTTATGTAACCTGTTTTTTTAATATCATTATTTGTACTCTAAATACTCATGCAAGTATAGGTGAAATAATGGCATTTACGCTTCCCTAAAGTACAATCCATCATATCAGAGGCACTCACAGCTTCTATCCCGTACACACTTATTCGCACATAATTCAACTCATGATCACAAACAAAAATGACATGCATACATACATTTACAAAGAGTCTTCATTTAATTTTATGGTATGCATGAAAGTCGACGCATATTTTAGTCTGGCCCATTGAAAGGTTAAAGTGGGGTTTAGGATTAAATAAGATTGAAATGTTAAGCAATTTTATTGAGCGATGACCTCAATATGCTTTGACTTCAATGTAAACCTAATTTTACATGAAAAACACATTAAGCTACAATCCTAAAACTTGTGTTTTAAAAAAATTAGCTCAAAAAACAAATACTAAGTTACTCTTCGTTAACAGTTATTGCCACTAACTGTTAACTGAAAACTAAAATAATCGAATCGGTTTCAAAAATCTTCTTAGTGCCTTGGCATAATCATTTTTTAAAGATATTTTAGAAAACCTTTGATATTTCATCCGTAGTTGGCTGAATACAGAAAAATAATTGAAGCTTTTTAAAAAATATTTTTTTATTTTCCAAAATATCGAGCTCTTTTTACAGTATCATTTTTTTCTTATCAATTAATTTCGTAAGCTTGTAGCTTGTTTTAAGCATACTAAGAAACTTGTTAAACTTTTATTTCCATATAAAAATTCCAAGCGTAAATTCCTAATTAAATAATGTATGAGTGAAAATGTACATAATTCAGACTGATTGTATCAGTAGTAGCAAATGAAAAAAAAACGTTTCTAAAGGATTATTTTTTCTATAGAATCTATAGCAAAAAAACATTTTTTTAGAAAAGACTATAATAGATACAGTGTATTCGAGATTCTCCTATTACAATCATTATTTCTAATGTCCTATCTGATCAAGCAAGCGCAGAAGCGTTTCTGATGCAGTTTTTTGAAGCGTAGTCGCTTTCATATAAATCATGTTCGGTGCTCCTTAACTAACTGTTTTTATTTTTACATTTTTTAATAGAAAAAAGGTATAAAAATAAAATAGATTTGAAGAGCATAAACTCAATTACTTGATATGATTTTGGTGTATTGACTAATCTATCTTTTTCCATTTAATGATTCTTTTTTATCACTTCAACAATATTGTACACGATTTTATGTACAGCAAACCGTGCTCATTCCTTCACACACACATACACACTCATTCAAAAATACACACATACATACACACACTAACACAAACACAAACACACACAAAAACTTAAAATTCAAAATAAATGTTTTCACCAAAACACATGTAGTGGCAAAAATTGATGCAATTATGGACTGGCAAAGAGGATTTCAATGCCTTGACTGGCTCATCACACAAAACTCGTCAACCCTGATCTGGTGTGGCACAAATTCAATATTTCAACTCGAGTTGGACACTCAATACAAAAATTCACAATATCTTTTTTAAATAGTCGACCATCATAGAAATTCTAAACCAACAACGTGGTCAGCACATAAAAACATAAAAGAGAGGACTCAGATGAATATTAAATATTAATTTTTTAAATTTTCATTTAGGGTCCAAATAAAGTTTTTGGCAAAAAGTATTGACAACTTTCATTTTTTCGTTCTGTAGATTCTTTCACTCGTGATCGCAGGTTTCGACATACATTTCAAAACTTGTAAGCAATGCGCCCGAATTAGGTTATTTTTTGGCAACATTTTTCTAACTGGAATCACGTTATAAAAAATGAAACACAAAAATATGATAATTTCGGTTTTTAGGAACATCTTAGTGTGGTTTGATGTTGGAACATGAAGTAGATGATGCATAGTGGTATAGGGCACGTTCGACCATAGATTCTTGTCTGAAAATAGATTGAATGGAAGTTTAAATTAGAAATGAAATGATGCATGGATACAGAGAGGGATAAATAGATGAAGGAAATGATAAATGAATAGATTGATATATGATACATTGATTTAGTGTTGAATGAATGAATGTCATAAACTTATTCATTAGATTTAAAATTAAATTTCTTTAAAATTAACTTTATATTTTAAGTTTTCTATTAAGTTTCTATTTCACAATAATGAAGTTTTAATAAAAAAATGTTTAGCAGAGTGGAGTTGGAAACAATTTCTTATTAAAATTGATTGGTTCAGTAAATCATGAATACTCTTTTGAGGGTTACAGCGGATTTTTTTAATGTATCAAAAGAGGCTGTAAAAAACTTATGATTTCAAACATCTGTTTCAAATAACTTCCTATTTCTGTGATTGATTGGGAGAAGCTAGCATGTGAGGGTAGGAGCGACGAACATCGATTTGTGGAAAGTAAGAACAGATCACTCAGATAAAAATCGGCGTAGAATAGATAGATTATGATCGAAGAAAATTTCAACTTTTAAAGTTTAATAAAAAATAATTATTGCTGTGGAATTGCGAGAATAACGGGTTAAAAAGTCGGCTTGAGCGCAATAATATTTAACGATATTGTTGATGTATGTTTATACTCCTGAGAAGTCTTTTACAATATGGGAAGAGAAAGAAAGGAATCGATGCTCTTTACTTGTAACTTATTTTGCTTTCAATGCTCATCAACTCGCCAAGAAGCAAGCATAATGCTCATTTGTGAGTCTAATGGTCTCAGCAGACCAAACATGTTTTATAATCTTTAACTACCAGAAACCAAAAGTTTGAAATGTGAAATTAGGTTAGAAAAGGTAAAAAATGTGAGAAAAAAACTCTTGTTAGAAAGAAAGTTTGAAGAATTATTAAGGTAATTAAAAAAACAGTAAAATTAAACTATGTTGACATAGAATAACTAAGCTAAACGTTTTCATGAATAGAAAAAAATGAAATAATCGTAAACGGAAATAAACATTTTTCAAATTATTTTCAAATTATTTTTTCCAAAAAGCGTTTGCAGAATGAAGCCATAAATGAAATATTTTATATTGAAGTGTGATGAAGACGCCCTGGAAACGTCTTTTCTTGGCATTTGCATGATTGGGCATCCTCCTAAGTCATTCTATTTTGCTGACACGGAACTTAGACAAAATCACATTTTTTGAATTTCTTACACAGTGAAAATTTAATTCTTGTGCCATATTAACTATTTCCGTGCATAAAATCTTTTTAATATTCATCAAATCTTTTAAGTTCGTTTTTTATTATTGCTAATGATTAGCAGCTAATCTAAAGGTTTCATGTTTCTGTGAAATGTGTCTCATTTTTCAAAGAAATAAACGTTTTTATAATTTCAAATTTGTAAAAAAGTTGTTTTAAACATAACAATTTATTTTCTAAAAAAAAACAACATATTTTGTTGTGATTATAGACAGCTTTAAATCTTTGTGCATTAAATTAAATTTTTTTACAGCGTTCACTGTTGAGAAAAAAAGTACATTTATTTTGTACACCAGATTTTTGTGAGATTATAGGAAAGGCGTGAGGATCATTTTACGCATTTCAAGATACTTTTAAGTTTTTCAAATTAAGATAAAAACTTATAATACATATATAACTAAGAACAGATGAGGCTTCCACTTTCTTAATGGCTTTTTATAGACGTTTTTAATGTAATGAGCTTATGTTTGGATGATTAAATGAGTAATTGGGAATTTGTAAGATAATTTGAAGATGAATAAGCCATTGATGAACGATCATTAATAATTACGAGAATAATGACGATGATAATATCGGATAATTAATATTAATTGCTGTAAGAGAAAGCAGATAATACACGAGAGAAGTAGACAATGCTTGATGGATGGAGAAAGTGCTGAGGACATTGTTCAGAGATTTAAGGATAAGAAGCTTTGATGGGACATGAAATATAGATAAATGAACAGGAAATACTAATTGATGAAGAAAGTTAAGAGATGGATGAGCAAGCAGTGTAATGGAAACAGTCTTTTTCGGTTCATTTCATTTATTATTGAATGAAATATCATCCTATAATTAACTCTCACACTATATCTATCTATAAGATTACAAAAACTATCACTACCAATTATAACAAAATCGTTACACATTTTTCATAGCCGAAATTATTACAATAAATGGCCTTTGCTACAACAAGCATCGTGTCTACTAACAAAAGTTGTATTTCATTGATAATGCGAAAAATACTTAGAATACTATAAGGACGAAACTTTTTTTGGTTTTTTTTGTATTCTTTCTCGTCATAATTCAATTTTTGAAGTTTTTTATTTTTAGAACTTACTCAATCATCAGTAGCATTTTTATATTGAAAATATATTTTAAACTACATATAGTTTGTGCTATGTATAAAAATTTGTATATTTCTCGATTTACATTACTTTTTTTGCTTGCCTATTCGTTTATAGGCACATATGGTTGGATAAATATTTAGGTTTTCATTTGTTTTATAAAACTTCCATTAGTTTTGACTTCTTGTGGGTGTTTTGCCTGTCTTTTTATGTTGGTGCATGTGTGTGGATGTGGAAGAAGATGTGTGTACATGTAGATGCATTTCTTTTTTGATATTATTTTCAAACTCTTTTTATGCTTGTTTATTGATATATATTTGAAAATGCATGCTCGTACTCTATAAAAAGCATTACATTAAAAAACCTGTTATGGGCACAAAAAACACTTTCAGTTTGCAACTATACTTTTTTGTTACAAACTTCTCAGTAAACAAATTTTACGCTTCAAAATGCTCCAACGCGTGAAAATATTATATTTTAAAATAATCAAATAAAAGAAGTGGTTTAATCTTTGAAAAATAGATCATTAGAAACATCCAATGATCTGGTATGTTGTCTCTCATTGTAAATCTGTTTTAGAAATTTATTTCTGTGTTATGAAAGCGAGAAAGTAAAAAAAAGTTTGAAGTTTAGTAGTTCATAATGAAGTTTTATTGGCTTTTCCACTTTAATCAGCATTGCAAATTTATTCAGAAAGACATTTATATTATTTTATTCAAAGCTTTCTGTTCTCGTTATTAATTTTTTTCGCTTTCTAATTTTTTTATTGCTATGTACAGTAAAATACTTTTCATAAGGCCCATTTGGTATTTTTATGCCAAAAAATGTTTAAAAAAAACTAAAACTACGATTTTAAAAAACCTCTTAATAAAATGTCCCCATAATTGTATTAAATCAAAAGCTTAACGGTATAATACCGATGAAAAAATCAAAAGAATGATCTAGAATTTTCAATCTTAATATAGGTTAGACTTACACAAAGGGGTATTTATCAGGGTTCAGAAGAAAGCAAATGACAGGTTTTGTGGCAGTCCACAAACCCGTTCATCGCGTTCTCATGTCAGCCCTCCATGCAGTTCCTTTGATGCAGTTTCTCCAAATTACTCTTTCAGAAACTTGGTTTTATAGTTCAGTGATTATTATTACTGCTCAATCAATGCTCTTGTTACTGCTTATGCTTTTATTACCAATTCTTCTAATACATTTGATATTATGGTTCTACTACTCATACTGCAGCGGTAAATACTAATAATGTTACAATTTTGTTTTCCACTAATATGCCTTGACTATCACTACCCCTTTTTACAATTTTTATTGCTACTATAATTAATTTATTGCCATTAAGAAACCACAAAAACGTTGTTCGTACTAATATCTTCTGATTAGAAGTCCAGTATTGTTCATTAACTGTTTCGCTTTTCATCTCTGTAGTCTTCGTTGAAACTCTCAAACACTTTTTAATACAATCTTTTAATGTGTTATTTATGCTTTTTTAATCAAATGTGAAAACTTTTAAATCCACAAAAATTCCCGTATTGCATTAATGGCACATTTTATAGTTTATTTTTCTTCCATTTACATTGTTTGCACGGTTACAATGATGCACTAAAAGCTTATACTTTCAACTTCTTAATATATTAAGAAGTCCATGCTTTCAACAAACTTCAAACTCAATTCAAAATCACCTCGTTTCAAAGAAGTTTAATTTTTGGCACCGTCTAACGAAGTTTTTTAACTTTTTTCTCTTCTAATCGCCTAATGGGAATAAACTTACTAACATGAAACTACGTGAAATCGAATTTTCTTCAAAGAAAGACATTTCTAAAATAGCTTCACACTCAAAATGTGTCAGATTGTCAATTACAATAAAAAACCAAGTTTCAAACATAAGAAAATAAATTGTTTACAAGATTTTTGATTTAACAAAAACAAAATTTTAACAATTTAAAGTCAAAATAAATTAATATTTCTATTAGTGTCTAACACCGCCTCAATTTAAATTTTTTTCATTACTTGTAAATAAAAAAAGCGTTTACAAAATCAACTTTTATACTCATTATAAAGTCTGTAAACGTTAAAAAAACAAAGTTTTGTAAATAATGTACTTCAAAATAGGCTCATAAAACATCTCTAGCTCAAAAAACTATTTTTACGAAAAAAAGAGCATCTGAATACAATAAAATACGAAAACTTAAAACGTTTAGGGAACCCCTTTCAGGCGTGGTTTGAAACCAAGTTGTTTGCTTCTAATTTTCTATAAATTTTTAGACTCTTCTATAAAGCTTTCAAGATTAATAACTTAAACTTTCTAAAAACCCTTTTGGTGACTTAGGTGCCTACCTCATATTCTTCCCTCATGACCACAAACACACACACACACACACACAAACACACACACACACACAAAAAACACACACACACACACATACAAACACACACACACACACACACACACACACACACACACACACACGACCACACACACACACAAACACACACACACACGCACGTGAGAACATCATCTCAAATACAAAATAATAAATACGAATACACTGGTCTCGATTATTGACAATACATAAACAAGCATTGATAAAAACATCTTCGTCTCAAAGCTTCGTAAGTGTTTTGTGTTTGTGAGAGAATCTTGGAAATGCTTAAGAAATTATTCTCAAATTCCTTTAACGATTCTGCACTAATTTAAATTTGATGGACTATTTTAAACCCAAAAGAATAAACTTTATATTATATTATTATTATTATTTATAAACTTTTTATAATCTCTTGAGTTGATTTTTACTACTTAGTTTACTAATTTTTCATCACAAATATTCTATGAAAAATGTTTTTTAAATGCGTAAAAAATCTTTCTAAAATATTTATAATCACAAACTCCGATTGCTTTAAAAAAATATTTTTTCATATATTATATTTATTGCTTTATCCAGAATTAGCACCAATGAATTCACTCACTACAGACTAACAAAGAAACTTCATTTGTACACTCATTTATTTTTAATGAGTTTTTCTAATTCTCTTTCCATCGAAACGAAGTTTTGGTATTTTTATATTATACCTCTAATACTACACATAAATTTGAGTTTTTTTTCAATTTTCAACATTTAAATAATCTTAAGTTTTCAATGAAATTTTTTAGTATTCAAATCATTCGGTGCAGATATATAAGGTTATTTTCATTTTCAATCATCCATCAAATCTTTCCATCTATTGATTTATCTATCTATCCATCCATTTCTCTGAATCAAGTCCATTTGTCAATAGACCTATCTAACTATTCAATACATGCATCTACTGTTATGTTTCATTCATTCTGCGACGGAAAAAAGTTTTTTTTAGCACGCGAATTAATCCCTTTCGGCGTCTGATGCGACCTCGATGCATTCTCTTGCAAGCCCTCCACGCAACACACCACTTCATGCCATCAATCTCAGCCATAAGTCTGACATCCGTGAAGGTCTGCTTTTTTCAAAATTATCAATAATCTTGTTATACCATTCTATTTGCAATATTTCAAAGATTTTCAATTCAATTGTCCACTCATATATTCATCTATTTATCCTTTTTTCAACCATCTACCTATTTTTATATTTATTCATCCATTCATCAACCCATTCATCATTTCATTCATTAACTACCACCAACCTTGTACTTATCTTTTCCATCACACGGTCTGAGGATACACAACCTCTTCTCCTGCACTCTTGAGCAGCTTCTCAACACCCTCTCCCTCACACTCCAGCCCACTCCACAAGACCTCGAGAAGCATTTGACTTATAACTTGAAGATGTCAGAATTATATTTATAAAGTGGCATAGTAACTACGAAGTACGATCAACTAAAGAAAATTAATCTAAATAGCCTCGAAGCCTTATTGCTGCCTTGAAACATCGGCAATTTTTTAAATCATAAAATCGTTTGCTGTAAGGAACGTGGAAGAATGTAATTGATTGAAGACTGTCTAATATCTTGCATTTGAAATTATTGAGTTGATCTTGCCATGAAGTATAAAGCCCCGCTGCATAAAATATGTTTGTGTGGTAGTAGGATTTTTGGGAGACTATACTTGAATGTTTGAAAAAACCATTTGAGTGAATAAAGATATAAGTATCTTTTCCTTCGAATGTGTTTATGTGAGTAGAATAAGATGGAGATTATTTCGAACGCATTTCATGCTTGAATTAGACAATTATTTTCAAGGGACAACTAATCAAAGCAAATAGTAAAGCAATTACCTATTGCAGGAGCTCCAATTTGTCGTCTCTTCTCGGCATGAATTCGTTTCATCATCTCTTTCCTTGTCATCTTTTTCTACTTTTACTTCTTCTTCCGGTCTATCAAGACTTTCCACATGTCTGTTTATTTCTGTTTTTAATCTTTTATTCTTCTCTGTTGAATTATCGACTTTATTATCGCGAATAATCGGATTGTTTTTGTTGTTATTTTTGAAAATGACATCATTTGCGTCATGCCTGCCTTGATCTACCAAATGATTTGTCTTTACATGTTTGTATACGTCATACGAATAGCCAACATACGAGTCAGCTTTTACGTCATCATCGTCATCATTATCAGCACCTCCATCTTCACCATTCTCACCCTCATCATCGTCTTCTCCATTATCGTCATCTCCATCGTTATCTTCTTCCACATGAGGAGGATGGTGGTTGAGATAGCACACCCACTCCCTGCAACACCTCCCCCTCACAGGGGAGAGGGTGGGGTGAGGACAATGGGGAGAGGGCTGAGGGGGGAGGGACTCAGAAGGACAGCTGTTGACGCATGCGAAAAAGCCGTTTTGGCATTGGCAAGTGACGCTGCAGTTCTTGACGATGGTCTCCCCGTCCTTGTACTCCTCGCCTGAAGGCAGCAGACACGTCTTTGCGTTCCTTTCTGCCGTGATGTTAACAGTGGTGATGTAAGGATGCTTTAGACATGGGTTATATGGTGTAGTGGGTTGTTTTGCTAGTGATGCTATGATTAAGATGATGATTTGGGAGTTAACAGTGGTTTAAGGGGATTTTAGTAGTGGATAATTAATTTAATAAAAATTTAGTTGGTCGATTTTTGACTGAATTACTTTTATATTTATTTGTGTGTGTGAGGAAGGTGGTTTGCTTTTCTAACTCATAATTTAATCTATTTTTCATAGTGAATTGTCTTTTAAAGTTTACAATTGCATAAAAATAAATGTAAAAATATTTTTTTAACTTTATTCTCTTTTTCCCGTTTTGTAAAATTAAACTAATAATATTTTAAAATTAAGAACTAATTGTTTTCGCACTAATGAAAACATTTAAGTTATCTTGCTTTACGATTTTTTATAGTTTTATTTGATTTTTTTATCAATCATTAAAAAAATATTGCTATGCTCACATAAAATTCAAAAACATTATTATTTTTATCAACTTTTTTATTTTTTTCGATTTTCTTCAATGGCCAGTCGGAAACAATCTTTGATTTACATTTTTTTTCCAAAAATTTAATGATTAAAAAAGTTATAAAAAAATATAGGTAAAATAGTAATATAAAACCACCAAATGATGGGTACATCTCTGCTTCCTGCTTGTCATTCCAAGCGCTGTCTACTTTATTCTTTCCTTGCTTCCATGCTCAATCTAACGCCTTTTTTCTAATTTTTTTCTGAATAAACTTTTCACATTTTTCAAAATATTCGTTTTTTTTTCACTTTTTACATCTGTTTCAAAATCTGCAGTTTCATTAAAAAAACATTCCTCACACATCTCAACTTCATTTTTAATAATTCATTAAACAGACACTTTACTAATCCACAATGCAATTCAACTATGCACCAAACTACACCAACTGACTGCCCTCACACCGAAAAACACCCATTACCTAATTCTCCAAGCGCTATCCACTAAAAAATTTTACAAACTACCACACTTCAACACACCACCCACCTCTGCACAGACCAACACCCTTGACAGGACCAGCTTCTAGATCACAGTACAGCTGCCTGCTGACGTCACAGATGCTCACATGGTCACATATGTCACCTGCTTTAATAAGTTCCTTCGATCCTAATTTGTTTTAAATTTTAAAACTTTTTTTACAAATTATAGTTTTTATTTAAATAAAAGTAAAATATATTTTTCTTCATAGGATTATTCGTTAATTTATGTATGCCATTATTGACTTGATGCTAGTGCCTTAATAATGCAAAATACTGAATTCAGTTTGAGGGTAACTTCAAAGAACGCAAAGCATATTTTACGATCATTTTAGTATTATACTATCCTTTGAGTTGAGTTAAAATTACTTTTTAATTCATAAAATTAACTTGCTTTTCTGAAAGAATAAAGCCATTAAATGTATGCGGATAACAAAGGCAAGTTGGTAATGGAAGACTCATAAAGCTATTAAAATTTACAAATAGACACAAAAACAACTTTGAAAACTAAAAAGATTTTGAAATTATTAATTTTTTAAAATATAAAAGAATTTATAGTTTGTTTAGACGAACTCTAGAAAGTCATGAGAAAATGTAGGTCGTTAAAAGCTTAATAGAATTTATCTTAACTACCCTAACGAAACCAAATTAGAAAAATTTTCCAACTATTTTTCTCAACTTTTTTAAAAAGCAAAAATTATTAGATTTTTTCGATAGAAGAAAATCATTCAAATCACATTTCTACTTTCAAAAAATACATACCTTTCCTCGCGCACAGCTTTCAATCTATATTACTCCAATCAAGACTTTAATAGAAAAAATCATTGAACAAGTTTCAAAAATATTATTAACTATCTTATGTGCTTAATTAGTCAATTTAAATTATAATGAGAGCGAATATGTTTTTCGAATTGTTAATTTATACTAATTAATATGTTTTAAAATCATTCAAAAAGAAATTGTTTTTTTATAATATAAATTTTATAATAATTCAAAAAAATAATTAATTTTGTATAAAATTTATCGTGGTGACCTTGCTGACGAGGGCAGATGAAGCAGCAATCACAGCCATCCTTTACCGCCTCAATCCCGTCCAAACAGACTGCGCCACGTGGTCAATAAAAGCATACTAGTGAAATATTCTTTGCTTTTATAAAAAAAATATTTATACAAATGTAACTACTGTATGTAGTATTGAAGAAATGGAAGCATTCTCAATACCTTCGATGTTATTTGGTAGACTTTTGTTAATATTTTTTTTATTTTTGTTGTTTTCAGCATTTTTTTCATTATTTTTTTTGTTTTTTTCTTTGTGATTTTTATTATGCTTACTGTTTTTATTATTTTTTATTTGTTCTTTTTTGCTCTTTTTAATGTCATCATCATCTTCATCATTATTTTTTTCATTTTTATCTTGGCAACGACACTTGGTGGGGCATAATGAAGATGTACCGGGAGTAAATTTTGAAGTGCTTTTGTTATTATTTTTATTGTTATTATTATTATTATTATGTGTACCATTGTTAGAATGATTTTCATTAAATTTTTCAGATCTAATATTTTTAGGGTTAGTTATATTTTGATCTTTGTGGTTTTCAAAATCATCATTTTCACCTTTTTTCTCTTCATGTTTTCTTCTATTTCTTTTTTGATAATTTCGATTTGAAACGTCTTCTACTTTTTTATCTTTTGTCGAATAGGCTGATGTATCTTTGTCTTCGTTTCTGTTTGTACAAAGTGTTGTCAATTTTGTGTTTATAGTAGAGGCAAAGTTGTTAGTTGTCGAAATAGTTTTATTTAGAACTTTAGTAACTTTTTCGCTATGTTTTATTATATCTACAGGGTTCTGAAAGTATTTTTCAAGTGGTATTGTTGTTGTGTGTAACTGGTCCGAAGACATCTGTGGATGCAGGTCTAGATTGGTAGTTGTGTATAAATTATTGTTGAAGTTGTCATTGTTGTCGCCACCGTGGTTTTCGGTAGAGCGAGTGCTCAGCAAGCAACTAAAATAACAACTAAATAGCCAATATATCATCATGTTGGAAAGATGTTGAATGTTGCTATACAAGTTTTGTTGCCGTTGTAGACATCTGGGATACAAATTTACTTAAATTTAATGATGAACATCAAGATTGGTTGTTGGTGTTGTCAAGCTAACAAGTAGTTTTTGAAATTGCTGAGTAAGGGTTTCATTGGTAAAGTTTTAGATGCCCCGTTAATTTTGTTCTTTTTGTTGTTGCTTTAGCTTTTAACACCACAACAATAACAACAGTGCTTATTGCTGATGGAAGGGGCAGCATCCGGCAACAAAAAAAGGCTTTTGAGCATCTAATGCATTCGCCACAGGCAACTATTCAATGCAAACATATTGCAAATGTGTTTTTTGTTCAGCGCTAAGAATACCCTTCTAATATCGTCTTTCAACAACTGTCATTCAACGGATGCTTTAACTGTGGAAAAAAATATTTTTTAAAGATTTAAAGTTTGAAATTTCAACACATTTTTTCTCTATTTATTTGGTTTTTGAATTCGCTAAGTGGCCAAGTGCTTAAAATTTCATTTTTTTGGATAAGCTGACAGGAAGTTGCAGAAGTTGTATTGATTGGTTGCTATGTGTAAAAGTTTGTACTAAAAATATCACATTTAATCTGCTAAGTTTTCCTATTTGGGTTATTGAAATACATTTTTGTAATTATTGTTTTGAAAAATACTTTCAAATTTTAATCATAAACTTATGTGTTCTTCATTCATTTTCTTACCTATTTGTCTGTTAATCAACTCTATTCTAACCTTTTACTTATCAACCATTCATCTTTATAGTATTTGTATGCTCACTTGAAACTTTTTCTGACCCTTTACTCCAAACTCTGAGCCCATCAAATGACCTCTCACTCACTTCTCACTTGTCCTCACCCACCCTCTTGTATCTCTCATTTTCATTCTTCCCATCAATCCGAAATTATTACTACAACCTTTTCTTAATCATATTTTACGACGCACTCTACCATATGCGAGCTTCTGATTACCATCACACAATCGTCTCATCGTACAGTCCCTGGGTGCCGATCTCTTATTCCCCTATTCACTTTGTTTTTTTTTACCATAGAATTTTTTCCACCCTCTACCAATCGGTCTCTTCTTCGATTTATATTCACACTAGAGACCGACCGAAATTCGGTTCAGTTTCGGCGCCGAAATTGCCAATTTTCCTTGTTTCGGCAATTTTTCGGTTTTGGCCGAAAATAATTTTGTAATTTCGGCTCAATTTCGGTTTCGGCCGAAATGGATCTCATATTTACCGAAAAACCGAAATTTTTATTTATTTATGTTGTTTATCTGATATATCTGTATTCTCAATCGAACCATTAAGTTCGGATTCGATTCTCTATTAGATATCTATTAGTTATCGTGGTTGATTGATTTATGGGTGTCATCAAACTAATTATTCGAATAACATATACAAGCATCTGGAACAACAATCATGTATTTGAAATTTAAGTAAATTGGGATACGTTCAATGATGATATTTAACAAAACTTTTTTTAAGAAAATTCTATTTTTTAACATTTGTTTAAAAAAATGTTATTGTCAAAAGTAAGTATCTGTGTATCTTCAATCGAACTCGAATTATTAAGTTTGGGTTCGATTCTCATCTCTATTAGATATCTATTAGATATCGTGGTTAATTGATTTATTGGTGACATAAGACTAATTGTTCGAATAACATATACAAGCATGTGGAATTCTAGATATCCATGCTTTGAAAAACACTGTATATAAGTCGAAAGAACGACTTCGATTAATTGATTCAAAAATAAATTGTGAGAATGTCGTTGAATTCTATTTGAAAGTTTTTTTTACAAAATGTCAGTCTGACCAAAGCAAAGCCTGTCAACAACAAAAAAATTTTTGTTGAAAAACTTTTGTTTTTTGGCTTTAAATATACGCTTGTTTGGATTTACTTATTAAACTGGCATTGTCATCGTTAAATACTATTTTTTCATATTTAATAAAAATTGGAAAAAATTTCGGTTTTGGCCGAAAATCTTATTACAATTTCGGGTTAACTTCGGTTTCGGTCGAAAATTGATATTCAATTTCGGCTTAATTTCGGTTTCGGCCGAAAATGGGATTTTAATTTCGGCCTAATTTCGGTTTCGGCCGAAATAAAAATATCTGTTTCGGTCGGTCTCTAATTCACACTCTATTACTTTATCTTTTCCTCCTAAACCCATAAACTGTTGCATTAATTTATAAACTATTGTAGATCAGCCCGCTAATCAATCACTTTAAACATTGTTTAATTACCACTATTTCTCAAATACTTACTTTCAACTTTTGTCTATCTATCTATGAACCCTGTTCATCTAATTTTTACTCACCCTCCAGCCTTCTTCACACCACTTTTGCACAACCTCTCATCTCTCGCCATGCCATCCATCAGACATCATGCCATTCCTGCATTAGACAGCTCCACTTCCCATGCACTTCCTACACTCTCTACTCAACTACATTTAATTATCTTTCTTTTTAAAATTAAATGCTTTTTGTTTTTCTTTTTTCAAGTTCAATTTGCTAAAAAGTTTAATATTATTTTTACTTTTCTAGTACACGTTTTAACATGTAATATTACTACATATAGTTTTAATAACGTGTTTAATAAGATACATTTTTTTATGATTCTATTATATAATTTTAAAATTATTCTTTTTTTTCATGTTTTTTTTAGTCCTCGCTTTTAATGAATTTTGTAGTTTAATTCTCGTTTGACTTTTAGATTGATTATATCATTTTTATCTGGCAATAGCAGCTAATTGTCAAAACATTCACACTGCCGTTCATCAAAATGTATACTCAGAAAACTGCAATTGTTCAAAAAACTATTTTAATCTGCAAGTCTATACCCTTCAATCAGTTTAATTGCTTCTAGTACATCGACTACAACAACTACTACTACTACCACTAATACTACTAATACTCCATTTACTACTACTAATACTACTACTATTCTCCCTATTTATATTACTATTTTCTTCTTCTTTGTTTCTTATTAATTATAATAATATTAATATCATTAATGGTTTTAAAAAATTATAATATTAATTTTATCATAATAATACCACCACTATTGCCATTGAAATGACGTCTGCTCGAGAAAGAAGCATCAATAACCACATGCTTGGGGCCATCTAAACAACCATAACGAGACTTATATAGATTCTAAGTATCGCCAAAGAGAAAAAATCCCCGTATTTTTGTAAATACTTAAAAAACTTTTTTTAGTTTTTGTTTAATCAGAGTTTTGGCTTGCTTGAACAAGAATTGAAGAAACTTTTGAATGCGAAAAGTGAAACAGAAAATGGGATAAAACTTTAAAAAGAAGTCACTTACAAGGTGTTTGTTTTCAAAGCAACTTCTTAGAATCTTTTTTAAAAATATTTTTTTAAAAACTTGAATAAACACTTCAAACGCATAAGTTTAAGGATACAATTTTTTACTAAGTAAAATTTTTCTTTTTTGATTAAAACGCGATGAAAATTTAGAAAGAATTTAATGTATGAATTTTTAACGATTATTTCACAAGTTTTAACAATTTTTGTTTTCCTAAGACAAGCTTTCAAAAGCACGCTGATATTACATTTTTGAAATAGTTATCTTTCATTTATGTTTAGTTCAAAAAGTATTTTTAAATTTTAAATTTCTAAATTCTTTCATTTGCTTCGATATGCAGGATAATCATGCGATCGAGTCTGCAATTAATATTCCATGGGTTATGACTGCCTCGTTACGACGCTTTCAGAGCTCTTTCGCATTCAACACCACATCCTTGAGCTCTCTAATCCCATCTAGCAGTCTTATCTCTGCCGTTCAAACTCTTCTAAATAAAATGAAATTCTTTTTTAGAGAAACACGAAAAAAAAATATTTACGACAAGTTTAAAAATAAAATATTATAATAAAGTTTGTATTAAAATCTCTTATAAAACTTATATTGTTTCTCAATAAGGCCTCATAAGAAATGATTTAATGTAGAGATTTTGAAATTATTCAAAACATAATAAGTGACTTTAAAGCTTTTGTTTTCAGGATAAAACTTGGCATGCTATTGTGGATAGCCACTGAAGTGTGGGGGGTGTGGTCGACGTTGCTGATAGAGTCTGCGTTGAGACTTTCCATGCTCCCATCATGCCTTTTCACTTTTTAGATCATCGTTAACTTCCATCGCTACATTTTCTTATTGGATCCTCCTCCAGCCCCTACTCAACACTTCTCCGCGCCATTGTGCACAACTACGTTGCTACCTTTAATTGCTCTTTGAAGACTTATTCGCATGACATGACTGTAACATAAAGATGATTTCTTTCTGTAGACCGCCTGCGATCAAATAATCTTACACAAATTTATTTTTGAAGTTAGTTGCATGATTATTTTATTTTATTCATCATTTGTGACATTTGTCTAAAAAAATATTTGTTCCAAATGTAAAAGGTAGTTTAAAAATAAATTAATGTTTTTTAAACGGGGCTTCAAAATAAAATATGTTATCGTTTTAAAAGCTTTTTAATCAACATTTTCATGACATCTAACCATTATATTTGAATATGTTTCAAAACTATTTGCTTTTTACTTAATCTGATTTTACGCTTATTTTTTAAATAAAAATCGACTTAAAATAAATTCGGCTTAGATTTATTTAAACGCATTTAATGAGAATTAATAGGAGCTTTTCAAAAATAGGAAAGAAAAATTTTTTTGTTTAACTACTGGTACTTGAAAATAGATTCTTTTAAAAATTTGTATTAATTAGAATAATGCTTGTAATTATATTTTCCATGCTTTTTAGTTTTAGAACTTGAATTTTTAAAACTTTCACAACGAAACGACTGCTGTATTCCTTGAAAAGAATATTGATAAAAGCCCCAAGAAAATGGTGAAACATTAAAGAACTATTTGTAGTAAACTTTTTTGGCGCTTTTCACTTTTGTTAATGACAAAGAGGCGGGAACTCGACAAATTTAAACGGCTAATCATACCGAAAACGACCAAAGCTTACATAAAAGTTTTCTGACATGCCTGAAAGATGGAAAACAAGAGTCAATACACGGACCTTCAGTCAATACCTACTTGTTTGAACTCGTTTAAGGCAAAGAAATTAACCTAAAAAATTAAAAATTCTATATCCATTAAATAACTCATATATTTACAAACAAAATCAAAATTAGTTTAAGAGCCTTTGACAGATTTCGATAAAATCCTTTATAAAAAAATGTAAGAATTTTTTCTTTACGTTTTTATAAAATAAAAAGTTTACGAGTACATAGAATGTTTAAGGCGAAGGCTGTAATAATGAATCGCTATCTAATTAATCACAAACTGCGTAAAAATGAACACAGGCTTGCTAACCTTTTCCACTTGGCAGTATTCCTTTTTCCAAGCCACTGCACACTTATATAAGCACCGTTACGTGCCCATCTATGTATAAAAAAACGAGTTTAATCAAGAAGACAAGACTCTGCCGAACGTTTTTAAACTTTTTAAACATTTGAAATTTTAGTTTTTGGAAGCCATTACATAGAAAAAATTAAACTGATTTAATTCATCTCTTAATGTTTTTTAAAAATTCATTTAAAATGTAATTAAGTCCTAAATGAATAATTTATTGATTTGGATTGAATAATGGACCCTTCCAGAAGCAACTAAAAAATTTCAAGAAGAAAAAACAAGCACTCTAAATTACATAGTTTTGCATTTATATGACATCATTATTCTAATACAAAACGAAGCTTTCGAAGAACGGATATTTGAAAATTAAAGAAAAACAAACGAGTTTCAATTTTCTACTAAAGCTTATACAATTCTTGTTTTAATTATTTATTTTTACCTTTTTTGACAATTAAACGGGATGCGACTTATACATGGTCTTTACGGTATATCTTGACTGAGATCAATATGTATTCAAGTATCTTCTCAGTAAAACCCATCGTACGACTTTAACTCCGTTTAATTAATATTTATCAAACTATTTATCTTACTTTTAATTGTTTAATAGTTTTTTATTTAGGAAGAGAAGCAACTAAATATCAATTATTCGAAAAACAATAGATGTATGAGGAATAGGATAAAGCTATATATCCGCCTTTTTTGAATTATAATCGACCAAACACAAACAATTCCACACTCGTGCATCTATCACATCAAATACTCCGTCCAGCTTACACAAAAGAGTCCAAAACATCGTCACAATAATTATAATGATTATAAAAGCTGATTTATAGAGTACTTTATTTGAAATTACGTAGTATCGATCATTAGACTAGTCTTTAAATTTTTTATGAACTTGAAGGCTTAAACAAATAAAAGACCTAAAGCATTTCGTGTCTTTTCGACAGAACGGTTGAAACAAGCTCTAATAATTGAAACTATATAAATAATTTAGCTTTGTGATGTTTATTGAGTATCATAACAACAGTATAAAAAATTGACTTGAACAAAAATTGTCTACCTGCTCACTACCTTTGGTTTATCCAATTTATTTTGCTAATCCAGATCTCTTTAGATTCCTCAAAATGAACATGAGTTTGTGGATATACCTTTCAAAAGTTACTTTTTTCTTACTGCTCTTAGAAATAATGGAAACGGTTGCCAGGAATTATAGATTGTGTGAAAGCAACGGTTTTGTATGTAGTACACAAGTCCCAGATGCCATTTTCTTTCAAGTACGCAGTTCAAAATCATGTGCTAGTTTATGTTCCAGCTACCAAGTCGACCCTGTCAATCCGTTTATCAACAGCGAAACAATCAAAAATACTCTATTCTCTGTCAGTACCCTCTCTAGCACTATAGAGAAATATAATTCATTGTCTTGGGAAAATATTTGGAGTTTTACACTGGATATGGAAAAAAACTCGATTACTTTCGGATCTCTCAGCTTCAATGCGTCTGAATTGCCTCCAATTGATTATCACAGATTTTCATTTTTCCTCGGTTGTGTCGCTTTCAATTACGAAACTATCAGTCAAACCTGTCTACTTTACAAAGCTAAACCAGAATACCATCTCTCTTCTCTACCACTCAACATTACTTTCTTCTATGATATGATAATCAGCTCTAAAAGTTTTGAGGGTTTATATCTCAACCAACCGAATTCGCAAATTGGACCATTTAATGGCTACTCCTGTAATCATTATCAAGTCGGTTTATCATACTGAAAATGTAATATATAGTAGCTTAATGCTTATTACATTTTTCAGATGAAGGTCTATCCAAAGCAATCTTGCTTTTTCGGTTAGTCTATTCCGTTTAACTACTTTTTAATGCTTATATACGAATTAAAATGAAATTGATTCTAAATCGAATAATTCATGGCTAATTTACTATAAATCTAATACTTTAGGAAAAGCTGATTGCTCTGAGTATGAACTGCAGGGTCCCGAAGACAACGGGGTTTACTATATTTCAACACCTTTCGGCGTCAGACCAGTCTTTTGTCATTATTCAGTCCTTGGAGGGAAACCATTAATCGGAATGGTGAGTTACAATCACTTAAACTAAATTTCAATATTTTCACAAACTTAATTTTTTTGAAAAAAAGCTTATTCAAAGAAGAGTGACAGGAATTACAAATTTCAATCGCAATTGGACGGAATTCGAAGATGGTTTCGGAGAAATTGACGGAGAACAATGGCTAGGTGAGATTTTAAATTTTTAATAGCACGTTCTGAAATCTGATGAAAACTTTAAATTTACAGGTAACATAAATATAAGTTTTTTTACCAATTGGAAAAGCTACAAGTTAGCGATAGAGATCGTAGGTTCAAATGACACTTTCATTTATGCTGTGTACAACTCGTTCAAAGTTGCTGACTCCAGCCAGAACTACAAGTTGTCGGTAAGTTAAATTTTTTTATAATTAGATTCAATTGCTGAACTATTTAATTCAAGTCGCAAAAATGATATAATTATTAATCATATTTTTATTTTTACATATACAACACAAAAAATATTTAGTAGAAAAAATCAGAAAAACGCAACAAAAATTTCTGAAGCCATTTGGGTCATTCCACAGAATTTCGACTAATGAAAATTTATAAAACTTTTATGTTATGTTTATTTATTGTTTTTAATTAAATCAACTTAAATATTGATTAAGATTATGTTATGTTTATTAATTGTTTTTAATTAAATCAACTTAAATATTGATTAAGATTGTGTTATGTTTATTAATTGTTTTTAGTTAGATCAACTTAAATATTGATTAAGGTTTACTAAATTCATCAATTTTTGTCTGAAAAAAATAAATAATGCATGAGCACTCCTAAAATGCTGTTTTGACAAAATATTGTTTGTTAGGGGCTCAAGAAAAAAACTGATTAAAAATATTTTTACAAATAAGAAATTTTTTAATTTTATTTTTGATTCAAAGAATGATTGAAAAATGTTAAGAGAAAAAAAAGACAAAATAGATGGGGAAACATTGAAAATTTTAAGATCAAACTTTTGACCACCAAAAAAAACATTATCCTATATTTATATTTAAACCATTAAATTATTTTTAAATAGAACATTCAAATACCTTTGTCTTGGTTTACTACATTATTCGTTCTAATAAATAAAAGCTGAGATATTTCAAATTGAATTGAGATGGGATTTTGATTTAGGCGAACTTTGAAGGTCAATAACTCGACAACTTTAAAAAAATTTTTTTTTTATTTTTATAGACAACGTATCTAAGTATAATATAAAAGTTTCACAAATTTCTGAGGGGGGGGTGTAAAATTAAATTTATTTTGGTCGAAATTCTATAGAAGGACCCATTTCATAAATAATAAAATAATACAGTTTATGTTATAAAAATTATCAAGTTAACAAGAAAGTTAAGATTTGATATTATCAAACATCGGTTTTTTATGAATCTTTGTTTTCCAATGAAAACACACTTAAAAATCACTTTGAATCCCATTCTCTCTGTCGAAAAATTTATTAATGTACTTAGTATAAACCGTTGAAACGCATTTTTTAGGTTTTACATTTTTTAAAAAGCAAATAAAAAGTTTGGCTTATTCTGAGAGACTTTTTGTTCAACCAGGTTTCAGATTTTTCCGGAAATGGAGAAGATGCTATGAGTTATCACAACGGAATGAGCTTCAGCACTCCAGACAGGGATAATGATTTGTATGAGGAAAGTTGCGCCATATTATGTAGTAGTAGTTGGTGGTTCAACAGGTGTTACCAATCAAACTTGAATATAGCCATGGGAGTGAATGGATGGAGAATTTTAGTTTTGAAGAAATCTCTAATGAAAATTTGTCTTTAAAATAATTTAAACAAAGAATTTTAAATTTAACAAATTCATACATAGAAGAAAGTAGGATATAGTGGAACACCGTTTACTTTTTAAAATAACACAACTAGTTTTAGGACAAGAATTCTTACAACTTCATTAGTTTAATATGTTCTTTGTAAAAAAATTCATGGAATAGTTAGGTAATATAGAATAAGGGAATGAAATTAATGAAACAGCAAAAAGACGTTATAAAACTTTTATACATTTTTACTTTTCAAACTTAAATGAATAAAAAGCAAAAACATGGGATCTAAAAATAAAAATAACCAGACACTTATTACAGCGCTTTTAATAAATTCAAAAGCGCGGTTGATTGACATCCATAGATTGTCTAATTCTACTCATTGTCTGTAACACCACATTTTTCTCAAAGCACTTTAATCATTTAAAATAGTTTCTATGAATTTATGTTAAAAAATTCTAAACCCACGTCAAAAAAATACACTTCATGGCATTGCAGATTGAAGTCGTTTGGAAATGAATCAAAACGTTAAAGCACTATTTTACATAATGTTTACACCATGTTCAATGTGCAGCTATGTTTTATGCAAAAAGAACAAGATTTAAAAATTACTCACGAAAATATCCATTAATTTACTATTTCAAAATCTATGTATTTGCATCATTGGGAGCTTTAGAGAAGAAAATTAAACGATAACAAATTATTTAGCTTTCTTCAAAAAATAATTGCTATCAATCTTAAAACCCTTCATACTTGTTATTGTTTTATAAAGATTCATTTAATTCGATTTTCGATTTTTCATACACTGCTAGTTTTTCCATTGTCTTTGCTAGATATTTTTGACGTTTCATCCCACAAATGACTATTTCTAACAACGTTTTCTTTGTGCACTTTAAAAACTTAACAATTGTTGATCACTAATTTTTCATATTGAAACATTTGAATTTGAATAAAACAATCATTTGAAAGTTTAAAAAGTTTAATCAGTGTGATATTTTCTGAAACCAGTCCTGCTCTTCGAAAACTTCGAAAAGGTTCTAAGAAGAGAACAAAAAAATATAAAAATCATTGAAAAAGAATATTTAACGAATGCGCCTAGAAATTATATATACAAATACATGTATATATAATATGTTTGCAAAAGAATTTTCCAAAAAATACTTTCCCCGAAAATACTCACATAAAAGAATGCATTGTGAGTGCTTATTTCATTGAGACATACGTCCATATGTGAGCGATATTTATCTCCATTACAATTATGCTTGCTGAATATTTTATCACCATTGAAGATTGAAAGACTAAAACATATGATACAATTCATGGATAATTATAAATTCAGGTTAGTTACAAAAACGAGTATAATCAGGAAGGAAAGACAAGACTCTGCCGAACGTTTTAGAACTTTTGCCATCTTCAGTTATTTCTCCAGATGCTGAAGCATTGTAAAACTTGTATAAACCAGTCATAAATATTTATTTTAAATATGATTATAATGATGTTTGGAAAAACTTTTTTAAAAACTGATTTCAATCCTTTGGAATATAAAAAAATTATTATAAAAAAATAGTTTTATATGAAAAAGAGCAAAACACAAGAATTGAAGTTGTTCACACAAATGCTTTTTCGTGATCTCAAAAATCATCATTTACTTATATTTGTAAATCTAAGCCGAGAGTGGTTTTCAATTTCGATTTTAAGAGACGCTTTGAATGTTTCAAAAAAGGGAATTTGTAGACATTGCAAGGCCACCTCGGACGAACATCTTTAAACTTGTCAATTTTTAATCCAATGATAACACTCAGTTTTTACAATTTCATTTTTTAAATCAAAATGAATTTTCGATACATTGATTAAACGCCAAAGAGAAATTTTTTTTTTCTGTTTGATTTGACGGCCTTCTTGAAATTAAATTATTTCATTTTTTTCTTCCAAAAGGGGCGCTGATTACGAAGTAAAAAAAAGTCTTTACACATACACAATTATACTAAAATAAATAAATACATTTTAAAACATGAAAAAAACTGGCTTAAGGGTAAAGTAGATAAAATGGCTTGAAATACAGCATTCAAGTTACAAATCAGTGATGGCATAAAAATGTCCAGCTACTGGATGGATAGCTAATACAAAATTCAACTTCTCCCAAAACTCAATGTACTGAAACATGTGTGAATTATTTTTGGCATACAGCATGAAGCATGAGTAATCCATAATTTTATTTTAAATTTTTTCATGCGTCCAAGAAGTCCTCCATCACAAGTTATCGTCATTAGGCTTTTTTATTAATTCTAGGCCATTAATCCACCTGCCTCTACAGTTCTTGGCTATTCTTGACTGATATCGTGGCCCATTACTTACCGCTCGAAACATGATCTCGAACAGCAAAATAGGATTAGGTAGGCAAACTCAGCGGCATCTTATTTTAATGCCATTTTGTTTGCCTTCTGTTTGAAATAGAATTCAGGCTTAGTACCATAATATCAGCGACTCCTTAGCTCTATGATACTAATTCAAACTAAAAAGTTTTAAATAAAATATTAAAGTTATAGAATCTGAAAATAAATAGAGAACTTTTTTTTTCGTAAGTGAAAAGTTATCTCTTATTCTCAGCGGGTGCAGTCTTTGTTTTCGGAATTGTAGTTTTTGTTTTATATAAAAATTGCCAATAAACTTCATTAACCTTCATAATCTACCTTTAAGCGTTCTTTTCGTTTTCCAGTTGAACAATTTTTTGCTAAACGTTTTTTTTCTTACTGTGGTCCTCTTTTATGGAATTCTTTACCCTCTTCTCTAACTTCAACTTAGTCACTAATACCTTTCCGTCGAGGCCTGAAGACGTACTTGCTCAAAACGTGATGGCTGAGTGCTTTTGTTCACTTAGTAAAAGGCGCTATACAAATATTTAGAAATTAATTGATTGATTAAGTAAATCTAGCTTTTCTAGGTTGTGCATTCACTTTATTAACCAAGCCACCACTATTTTATTCGTTTTGAATAAACACTTTTATTGAACACACTTTTGCTAGAAGTGAAAAAATAATTTTTAAAACTCTCATTTTAGTTTATTATTGATTTAAGCTTACTAAATCGATTTTTGTTTTATTTTACGAATAAACTTAAATACTAAAATATTATTTAATTTTATTCTCTAAGTTTCAGTTTAAAACAAATAATATCTCTTTTTCCAAAGTTTTTGCACATTTATTTATTGTTTTAAAAAAAATAAAAATTATTTGCTCGCTACACATCCACTTTCCATGATGGACAAGGGTAGCATGAATGACCCTCAAGCAAGCCTCAAGATCTGCCTGACGTTATTAGTCATGTGATTTTTCTTCTTCTTTCCAAATTTACCATAGCATTCATTCCGATGATTTCGTTACGTTGTAGCATTTTGAAAATTACGTCACTTCACGTCGACAAAACATGCTAGTATTTCCATGACACGCTCAAAGGCTGTTCATTGGGTTGCAAGATGTGGGGATCGATGTAAAAGTTGTGTGAAGAATGGTTGAAAGAATAACAGGTGTAGATATTTTGGTAATAATAGTAGTATTAGAAAAAATATATATTTAAAATACTTTAAAATATATTTGGAAACGTACATATTTTAATAATGGTGTTTATTTCAATTTTCACCACTATCACTGCCATCACTATCAATAAGTTAAATGCAAAAAGCTTCTTTCAAATCTTATATGAAAATCTTAATTATTAATGTTTTAAGCTTAATCCTGAAGTATTTCAAGCAAAGAATTTTCGAAACAGGCTCTAGAGATGAAAAAATTGGAATTATTTGTCATTATTATAAAACTGGAAAAAGTCAAAGTAAATTTCTACATATTGAAATTTAAAAACTACCAATTATAATTCTCATTTGAGCTCTCACATAAAAACCAAATAACTTGAAAAAAATAATAATGTGAAATTTTTTCCCTTTCAAAAAGTTTTCAAAAATGAAAAAGTATTTTTTACAATCTTTATTAAATATCATTAAGTGAATATATTTTCCAATATACCGGAATTGTTAAATATTACTATTAATGAGTGGTTTAAAGGATAATATGAAAAAAGAGCTTTTAAAAAGAGTATAGTTTCTCCAAGGTGAACAAATAATAATGTCCACTTTGTGAAAATAAAATTTTAGTAGGAATCGGAATTTTCGTATTCAACAAAATTTAAAAAACTCAACAAAATTTCGAATACATAAACAAAAGAAAGTTAGTAATGGCAGTACCGGGCTCATAGATATTTAGCTTTTAAAAATTGTGAACCAAAAATATAATATTTATAAAAAAATGTTTAGCTAAAGTTTTGTTTTTATTTTTAAAAGACTGAAATAAAAGAAAAAATTATATTTAAAAACGATGTACTCAAATTATCACAAATATAAATTTTATAGTTGTATACTTATTGTGGCTTAATAGATACTTAAGGGCTTTGAAGAATTTATGCTTGCGAGTAGTAATGGAGAACGTGATAGTGTGGAAAATATTACCAATTATATTTATGGCAAAAACGATAATGAGTGGTTATGAGAAATGAATATGAATCAAAGAGATGTCTCATTGAGGAAAGTTTAAGTCCTATTTAAATACGAAATACTTGAATCCTTTACCAGGGAATTAAAATTTCGTATTTTCTTAAATGAAGCGGCTTTGAGTAAAACTTGCTTGAAAACAACCATTCCAACGTTTTTTCGATTTGCAAAACAAGGGTCTAGCTTCAGCCCCACCTAGACATGCTTCTTTGTCCATTTTTAGCAGGTTTATCAGCATTGGGTTTTTAATTCGTTTTATAAATTTAAAATAACACAATACATAATATTTATGGGAAAAAAATTATTTGAAAGAATTTAACAGCAAAAAGTAGATCATCGTCAAAGAAACCTTCTCTTATCGACCCTTTCTTAGAGCTGTCTGATGAGAGATTTCTTTCGTGCATTCGCCATTCACACTTTCCCATTCCCAATTCATCATTCACAATTTCCCATACTTCATTCAACACTCATTGTACACTTTTTATGCTTATTGTATGTGTGTATGTTTGTCTGAGTGTATGTGTATTCCCTTTTGTACTTTATAAGCGGGCTTCATAAGACGAACGGGTTTGAGGTCTATTTGTATGACTGGATGTTTTTATAGCTGTTTTATTAAGAAATCCTGGTGGATCGTCGTGAAAAATAAAAGGTTTTTGATTACATTTGACATTTCATTCGAAAATTTTAAAGAGAAAAATGTGTAGTCATGGATTAGTATCCATGAGTAAAATTTGAAACAACTTATTTTGATAAAAAATATGTTTTAAGCTAGTTTGGAAAAACGAGCGCCCAACTTTTCTTTTTTAAATAAAAAGGATTGAAAAGCTCAATTTAAGGTTAGTTTATAGTCCTGTGACTCATGACAACTAAAATATTCTTACTTTCTTAGTCCATAAACAATCAGTTTAAAAAATTTAAATAATAATTACAAAAATATAATTTTTAATTAGAAAAGTTTATAGTAAGGCGTACGTATTCATAGTTTTTAACCATTATGTTTCCAATAGTAGCATTAAAACATAAAATAATAAGTTTGATGCTTCAAAAGTTTTGAAAGGCTTCGAGGAACTATCTCGTATTATTACCACCACTAAAGTAGATATACGATGCTTCCGAGTCATTAAATATTTATTTTCTATTTTTATTTCTAGTGTTGTCCGTTAATATTTTTATGCTCTTATGACGAACTTTATGTCATAAATATTCTGTTTTTAGTGCCAGCTGGTGTTGAGTTGATCATTCTCGAATCAATTTAAATCGAGTATTATTTCTATTGAACTATATATAACAATAACAAAAAAATTACCGTTTTGAAAGCATTAATTCAATAATGTCCTTTCAATGCTTTCAAACCAGCGTGGCATTCAGATGAAAGTTTCGCTTCAAAGAGGACTCTATTAATATTCTGTCTACTTAACCCTTTCATAAATTTTTTCAGATTTTATAATAATCGTTTTTTGTAATATTTTGACAACAGAAGCAAAAAAAGTTAAGTAAATCGAAGAATGAGTGAACTAATGAATGGTAGACAAAGCAAATAAGGGACTAGATGAGTAAATTAATAAAAAGAAAAAAGTCTTTAGTTTCCCATTAATGGATTTTAAAAAAATTTCAAATAACTATTTCTGGAAAAGTTAGAGTATTATATAAAAAAGAATCAACGAAGAAAGCATCTTAGAATTAATATTTAATCAAATAGACTAATTAAGACGGCATTCGCATGCTGCGTATAACTATTAAAATTTAAAGTAAAAAAGTTTTCTTTATCGATGGAAGATTTTATCAGCAAAAGGCACCCAGATGTGTAGATGAATGGTGAGTAGGGACAAGTTAGGGTAAAATTCTTGCAAGTTTGAATATCGGAAGGTTAGTAAAGCTCAATACGGACTAAGTAAAAAACATACCAGTTCTAAACTGAATATAAAAATAAATGCAAGTTAAAGATGTCATTTGTATTCTACTTATGCGCTACATCATGGTTCACGCTTCAGCGAGCTATACCGTCTAACTTATTTTATAATACAATTTCGAAGATTCATTGTTGTTTTTGTGTTTTTGATATGTGTAGAATTCGTGTAACTTACGTGGGCTTGCTCTTGTATGTTTTTTATGTTTTATGTGAGTTTTCCTTTGATTATTTTTTATTTTTAGTTTAGTTTTTTTTATATTTTATTAATGAAAATTGTAAGTTTTTTGTTTGCTTGCGTGAGTTTAAACATCTTTTATTTTTTCTCGATCTTCTTGTGATTATTTAAGTGTGACGAAGCGTGTAGGCCTGTTTTGATTATTTTGAATATTTTGTGTATGTTTTGTGTGTGTGTGTGTGTGTGTGTTTGTGTGTGTGTGTGTGTGTGTGTGTATGTGTGTGTGTGTGTGTGTGTGTGTGTGTGTGTGTGTGTGTGTGTGTGTGTGTGTGTGTGTGTGTGTGTGTGTGTGTGTGTGTGTGTGTGTGTGTGTGTGTGTGTGTGTGTGTGTGTGTGTGTGTGTGTGTGTGTGTGTGTGTGTGTGTGTGTGTGTGTGTGTGTGGGTGTGGGTGTGGGTGTGTGTGCATACGCTTCGTAAATAATGTTTTTCGTTGTATTCTATTATATTGTATGATATAATATATTGCAAGTTAAAAGTTAATCGTTGTTTTAATATTTTACTTTCGAGAAAATTAAGAATATACAGTTTGCAAAACTATCTTTACAAAGCCAAAGGCAATTTGAAATTATTGAGTTTTATATTTCCGAGTTTTCCAAGCAATTTGTAAGTCAGTAAGCTTCAAGAAGAAAATAAAGGTATTTTTATATTTCACAAGAGGCTGTGATGTCGGCCGAATGTTAATAACGAGTGTCGTGTGTGCGGTACTGGGCTTCAGGCCGAGGCTTTATGTGCGAAGAAATTGAATCAAGGAATATATCCTATAACACTGAGACTACATAGCCAAGAAAAACATAGACTCGTAGATCAAGTAACGAAATTTTTTGAAATTATTTATACAACAAAATAAAAATATAAAATATCTAAATAAATTTTATTTTAAATTAGATTTAAACGAAAGCTAAAAATAATTTAAAGATATTTAAAGTATAAATATTTTTTTAAATAATTAAATTGAACAAAATAAACTTTGGGTTAAGGTTAGGATTGAGGCTTAGTTTAATCTTAGTAAATATACAGCTAAGGCGTAATTTTTTGGTCTAAAACAAAAAAGTGAAATTAAAGTTACAGTTTTTAAATATGAACTAAAATAAATTTAAGAAAATGCAAAATAGAATTTATTTAATAACTATTTTTTCATCTTTTGGTTTCGAAAGATAATCGAGAAGGGTTTTTTGAATATATTTTATAAAAATTGTTCTGAAAATGTAAATAATCTTTAAATTCAAAAATTCAAAAAAGATGAAACCAGAAAACAGTCCATAGAGACAAGGCGATTCTGCGAGAAGCAAGAAAATAATTGTCTTGCGAAGCATTGTCCCAAATGATTAATCAGATCACCTTGTGCTTAAATCAAAAACTTTAACGTCAAACCTCATAATAATTATCAATTTTTTATCCAAAAAATAATTTCAAACCCATGATGAATATTTTGAAGAAAGGTTTTAAACTTTTTGAAAATACTGAAATCTGGGAATGATGAAAGTTAATTTTTCTTAACTTTTAATTAAAAGAACAATTTGAACAATTTCTTTTTGAGAAAGCCGAAAATTAGCTCATTAAAGACTGAAACAGTCTCGTAATAATACGAGCATGTAGTGCTTAGTGGAGCTTATGATTGCGTTTATAATTTGAAGTATTCTTTTTAGATTATATGATCATTCTACTAATGGCTGTGCTCGAGGTAGCTGTAGCAAAAGTATGAACCTTTTGAGAAGATTATTGGAATAAATATCATTAGTTAGATTAAAATTGTATTTTAGAAAAATTGAAAAATCGGAGTTTTACGGATTGTTTAGAGCCGTTTCATAATAATCATCCAATTATTTATAGATTTTTTAAATTTTCATTGTAAATTTAATTTTTTTGCAGAAATTAATAACTCATGTTTAAATCATTTCGATGAAAGTTTCAAATTGTTTTTATTTTGTTAATCTTTGCCCAGCTTTCAAAAAGACTTTTTAATGCTACTCAGCCACTCCCAGCCATTCGTGATTATACAGTGAGTTTTTTATATTATGCTCGAGTATTTTTTGTCAAATTGAAATTACTTTGGAATTTTCAAAGTATCGAGAGTTAAATTATTTTATTTATTTTCCTGTCTCACTCATGTTGATCAACTGGTTGTTTGGTCGATTGAAGAATTTGATGACTGATAAAAAAAATCAAAACTGAAAAGGAAAGAATGATTAATGCTTCTCTGATAGACTAACGAGTATTTAATCACTTTTTTGCTTGAAGTTTTATCTTAGATTCTCATCTTCCTTCATTTTATAACTTTATAAAACTTTTGACTCAGAAAAAGAGCAAAAAACAAAACTTAAAAAAATTTCAATTAAATTCTTGTATTTTTATTCTTTTCTTTCGTTGAAAAAGTTTTTCAAACCATTGCGATTTTTCTTGCATCCATAGAAAAAAGATAATTGATTGACAGAACATTAATTATTCTGGAATCATATACAATGAGGGAAAATGAACAAACAAATTTCTAAATTAAAAAACTAATGATTATTTAAAAATAGAACTCAATTTTCGAAATTCTTGGGTAATTTTTGCGTTTTTTTACAAATGTGATCAAGTTTAGCCCTTCTATACACTCAAGAAATTGGATTTCTCTGAAGTTACTGCCGTTTGATCCACAATGACCATTGAAACAAGTCTGAATTCGCTTTTAAGTCCCATGAACAATAGTTAAACAGCTACACAAATGAGTCGCAGCAGGGTTAATTCAAGAATAGAAAATTATAAGCTTGCAAGGTAAAACTGCACGCAAGAACTAATGTAAAACCACTTTAAGAACATCAACGAAATTGCAATAAAAACTCAATATATGTGAAAGATCTGCTGCATGCACCAAAATCTACGCTACAGTAATTTTCTGCATGACAGGCGACTTTTGAAAACATACAAAAGTCCCGTTTATCGGCCAATTTCGAATCACCCATTAAAAGTCTATTAGTGTTTCAATCATTCATGCTGCACGGTTCTCAATGATTAATAGTGCTTTGATGGTGAATTGAGCCGCTAATTAAAACTTATGTTCTACGGCTCGCGTCCTGAGATGCATTCTAATGGTTAAATATTCATTTTATAACACGGCTGTTTTTCGGGGTTTAATTATTGAACTATACACTGTTCAATATAAATGTTAAATGCAAACGGTATAAACAAATTACGTTCAGTATCTTGAATGTCCTTTAGAATTGAATAATCTTGGATCTTATCTAATTCCGATAGTTCTTGAATAATACTTCTGGGATTATGGCATAACATTAGGGCATGTATCTGAACATAATTATATCTTTAAATATTTAAACATTCTTTATGTTCTTGGAAAAAATAACGACTGATATGAACGTATCGATAATTTAATTGGAATAATTATGAATTATTTTTTGATAAAAATCCATCAATAAATTAAAACTAAGAGTTCAAATTTTAGCTAAAAACTAATATTTGAAAACGATAAACTGTATAATCAAGATAAACTATTATTTTTTATACCATTAGTTTAATTCATTCATATAATAAGTAAAACATTTAGTTTAAAAGTTGATTTTCTTACAGCTGAAACAACGAAACTAGAAACACACCTTAAATCATAGCAACTGTTTCTCTCCAACTACACAACAGCAGCTTTTTAATCGGTTAAATTTGCAAACGCAGCAGCAACAACAACGACTAAAACTAAATCAACAAAACAACAATAGCCTAACCAACAACTACACAAAAAACCCCATCTTTATTAAAGGCAACTTCAGTAATAATAAGCATAAAAACAACAACTACAAAACCTATAACCCCTCTCAAATAAACAAAATGCCTGGTCTGACGTTGACTGGAGTCTGGGGTGGCTTATTGATTATGGCCTTCTACACCACTTGTGCGGCAACCATAAAATATAGCGACGTCAACACAAATTTTGTAGGCAACAAGAAAACTGATGATGAAAACAAAAATAAAAAATTCACTGAAAATATTAAACAAAATATAAATGAGCTAATTAATATATTTGAGAGTGTCTTTGATGATAATAGAAATACTGGCTTTCACGATGAAAAACCTTACTCAGTAAATAAAACTTTCACTAAAAGAAATAAACGAAATTATGAAAACTTTATCTCAAAAAAAGACCAAAATAATAAAAATAATGATAAAAAAGATTACAGTAGCTCTTTATTGAGTTTGAGAAAATTATTTTATGAGACATTCCCCCTTTACAAATTCATCTCTGGAATCTCAGAAAAGTATAATAATATCAACGATAATTATAGTAATGTCAGAAATAATAATGGTGCTAGAAGCAATATTAATATTAGCAACGCTGATATTCATTATACTTACGCTTTTAAAGAAAGTTATAGTAAACTAACGGACATTGTTGTCACTCGGGCTGGTCTGGCGAAGGGTCTTTTACTGCCAGTTGATGTGACAAAGCTGAAAGTATTCCAAAGCTTTTTGCATACTTTTAAAGAAAACCAAAAATGGAAACAACAACAACCGCAAAAACTTCAACAAAAACAGCAGCAACAATTTCACTACAAAAATGTCAACGATGAAAGGAATTTTCCTGAGCAAAAAACTTCGATTTATGATCTTAAATCACAAAGTTATTTCCAACAAAAAAATGTAAACTATTACAAGCAAAGAGAACAAACACAAAAACAACAAGAAAAACCACAAAGCCAACAACAAAGTCAACAACAACAGCAACCACAACACATGTATGTTCAGGCGTTTCTGGGCATACAGTACGCTTCAGTGTCGGCAGGAAAACTGAGGTTCATGCCTCCCACTGGTGCCGCTGAGAACTGGTCTGGAGTGAGGGTGAGTGGAGCATGTTTGAGTGGATGGTAGAACGAGCAAAAGTGAGAAAAAAAATCAATTTTGTTGAAACAGGTTTTGAATACAAATAAAAATTAATAATTAATTAATTTAACTCTCATTTTTCAAGATAGACTCATAATACATTGACAACCAAAATCGATTTAAGATCGAAGATGGTTAAGTTTTATAAATAAATAAATACTTTTTATTTGTGATTGAAAATAACTTTATAAAATATAGAAGATTTGTAAACTGAGACCTTAGAATTGGTCTATAAAACCAATGTGACGTTTTGTTGATGACCAAACCTTACTGAGAACACAAATGTGTTTTTTGAGGTCAAAAATTCAAATGACATTTCGGCTTGTTCTTTTATATAGTGCCTACTAAACAAGGTTTGCTTAACAGAAGCTGACAGCTTAATGAAACCGTAGTACAAAATACTTTCGGTAGTCACATTTCGGCCTGATCAATCAATTACTTCTGCAAGATCATGCAAAACTTTCTTGACATCACAAATAGGCGGCAGTTCGTTTTTGCTCGCTTGAGAGATCTTATTTCTTTACCATCAGAAAGTAAAACTTGGGAAATGAGTTTGAATCTTTTTATAGAACATGGCAGCGTAAAATAATTATTATTATGAATTGAATTGGGCCTTGGAGCTTATATGTACTAAAAAATAATTCGAGGCTTGAAAGTTTAACTTTGAAAAAAGTTTTAAAAGGCTTTGTACATCCAAAAGAAAGAGCTTTTGTTAGAAAGTGTAGTTTTAAAGGCTTTATAGTCGAGGGCTAAAAAGTGTCTATAAAATGAGAAAAATATTTTAATACAACGTTTGAAGGAGTGGCTTGAAAAAAAGCTGGAAAGCTTATTTTGAAGTTTTCATGGTAAGTGAAGTGATGATTGACCCTATTGGCTAGTTGACAAATTAATCGATAGAATTATGGTAGAAATAAAATAAAGTATGAAGCGGATGCTTAGAATATCATAAATGACTTCAAGGAAACTTTAATAAATAAATAAATAGGTTTGAGAAGTTTACATAAAAATTATTAGGAATTTTCCAAAATAATTATTATTACTGAAAGACTGAGTAAAGCCGTGTAGAATGACCGTTGTGCATCATATTAATGAGAATAAAGTCTCAGCTTCAATGTATTTCTGATGAATAAAAATCAATTAAGCTTATTAATGAAAAAGAAAGTTTTAACCAAAAGTGAGTTTGAAAAGTTGAGTAAGAAACAGGCTTGTGGGGGAAAAGACGGGCGTGCGGACAGGAATAGTTTTGCATAAGCAGATGGGATGTAAATCCGTTGTAAATTACGAACAAAAGCACAGATCCAATTGAAATTCTGGTGAATAAGCAGGTGTCAGGTTTGGGGTCCGAGATTGACAGTGTCCAGATAGCGCTGAGTAAACTGGTAAACTATACAAAATGAGCAATCAGTAGACAGTATACGGTTTACTGATATAGTGTATGAATTTAACATTTTGTCATATGAATAAGCATGCAAAATTTAAAACAAAATTTAGCTGACAATAATTGAAACAAGTGCTGAAGAAAGTTATTATGACCTGGTTCAGTTACTTTGAACTTAAATTATGTTTTTAAACGTCTGAAAAAAATTCTAAACAAAATTCTTTAAATTTATTAATTTGAAGAAACTTTTTATGGGGATAGTTTAATGCATAGTGAGGGTAATAGCAGTAATATTGGACATAGTCAGAGTGAGATATAACGAACAATTTTATGTTTATGGTCACGGACGTCGTTAAGTAAAAGTGTCGTTTGCTCTTGGCGCGCCGGGTCATAAGTTCGATTCCCGTTGCGTAAATTTATGGAGAACGCCTTTGGCAATATTGCACAGCATAGATTAAACTGAAAATAAATAATATAAGTTATTAAAGCACGTGTGTTTTCATGGTTTTATGTGCTTTTTTTGTGCGGGTGTTTGTGTTTGTAAAAACTGTTACGTGTAGGTTTATAATGAAAAGAACATTTTCTGGTTAGAGATTCATTGCACGGGAATAATATTGATGGGAAGAACATGAGAAAAAAAATCTCTCATAAATGAATGTGTGATATAAAAACAATGAAATGGGAGAAAAACATTGTAGCTTTAAATAAATAAAAGAGTAGTATGAAAATATATTAGAAAAATAGATGTTTGGAGGTTATGAAAAGATTCTATGAAGAAGTGTTGAAAGAGTCAATAAAATGACTGAGTGTTGTCTAGGCATATACATGTAAATAGATGTATGTGAGAAAATAAATGTCAAAGTACATTATAAATAAAAAGGGTGCATGGTTGAAAATGTTTTCATAGATTGAAGTCTAATCATGTAAAGCACTGAATAATTCTAAAAGTGTTAACACTTGCTCTTAGATCGAAAAATAATGCTTGAGATTATAGACGGTAAATGAAATTGAATTGTATGAGTAATAAAATGAATATTTTTTCAAGAAGCTGGCATGCAATACTGGAAGAAAGAAGTTTCGAGAGAAGGATTAAGAAAGGACGGTGAATGAATGAATAGATTGATGTTTGAAAAAAAGAGTAAATGGAAAAATTGGTTGATGGATAGTTTGTTAAATAAAAGATTTTAGATAAATATATTTTAATTTATATATATACATATATTGGTAATGGTCTAAAAACCGTTTTATTTAACAAATTTATTTGAAGAGCGCCTTTGTTCACTTAGTAAAGGGCGCTATACAAATCATTAGTGATTGATTGATTGATTGATTGAAATAAGTGTCAAGTCAATCAATCTGCGGAAATAATAACGACAAACAGACAACTCATTTGACACATCGATTATCCGCTATCACATTTCTTCTTTTCTATCATTCCGAGTTGCTTTTCTCAATCAATTCAGTTAGTTTTGATTGTTCTTTTTATGTTCTTATTTATTTAATTTATTTCTATTTCGACTGGAAAAGCGTGAAGCTCTGCCATCCTTCTTAAGTTGTCTTTTTTAATAAGCCTAATTTAAAAGTTATTATTTTTCAATATTCTTGTTAACTCTTGTACTTTTTTAATTGAAATATTTTAATTAAAAAAATATTTTTTGAAAAAGTTTTATTTCTCCAGTTTTGTATAGTATTTTAACATAAATTTACGGTTTTATAATTTCCATTTTGATGTTTTTCTTTCTATTATTTCTATTTATTTTTTTAAAGTTTTAAAATCTTCATTGGTTAATTTCATTGATTCTTTCATGTTTTTTTCTTTTTTCTGAAATATTTTTTTTCTCCATATTTAAAACGTTCAATGCAACATAACGTTTTAAAACAGATCCCTTTTTTCCCTTTAAATACATTTTTTATTTCTTTATGGCCTACTTAGTATTATTAAAAATCATTTAATTAATTTTCTCATTCACTAATAAATTTTAAGTTTTCTTCATTTATTCATACATTTTCAAACTCAAACTTCAAATTCAACAACCTCACATACTTGTAACATTTTCAAAAACTACTCAGATCTTGGACACATTCAAACCGGTGTGCCCACAGCCCCTCAAACCTCTTCCTCGACGCAAAACGCCCCATCCTTCTGATTCCGACCCCCATCAGTCTCCGAATCTTGAAGAACTCAGCTGGTACTTGATGAGGGACTTCACAGCGCTCCAGGACGAAGAATGTCTCTATCTCAACATATACACGCCTCAATGCAATGGTAGGTGCCGTGGGTGATTTTTCAAGACTTTTTCAAAGATTGTTATTCATTAATATATATTTCTAAAATGACTTATTTGCTAAGGTCTTTTTCTAGTTGACAGACGAACACCGAATTGAACTATTAAGCTGATTTAGAACAACGAACTTATTCTGTAAAATATGTATAAGATTAAAAAAGTGAGCAGTGTATTAAATAGATCTAAGAGCATTTCTAATGTGGAATAAAACTGGACTCATAATTCTAAATAGGTCATAAATAACATTAATAAACTATAAAACAACTTGGTTTTTTGAATATATATTTCTTTAATAATTAACTGATTCTGTGATCAATTAAATCGTAATAAATCAAATTTGAAAAATCTCTAGTTGAAATTGTTAAACTTTTCAAAAGTTGAAAATTATAATTTCGTTTAAAATGGTTCATTTTCAAACCCTTTTAACCCCAAAAGTCTTTTTGAAAATATATATGACAGCTTATTTAAAAGAAAATGAAACTACTACTTCATCGTAAAAGCATAAAAGCAGTTCTGGTGATGTATGAGGAGCAAAAAATATTGACGATGGTAGTTGGCATAATAGGAATAAAAATTATAAAAATATTATGTAGGAAAAAGTTTAATAAAAAAAATTCAAAACGTTAATTATACACCGGGCAATTTTATAAAAATTATTTTTACAATTTACAACTTTTATTTTATTTTTTCATTCAAGTAAAATTGAGAAATTAAATTAAGAATTTTCATCAAAATTTCGGATTCTGTGCTTTTAAGTTTTAAATGATTATAGTGACCTCTCCTTGTCATGAATGAGAGTCGAAAGCGTCAGAAGATTCATTTAGAATTTTAAATTTACAATTTTACATTTAGTTTTAAATTTAAATTTTCACTTTTATTCCAATTATTTATTTTGTTTTATTGTTATCATTTTTTTAATGTGGCTTAATTACATGTGAATTTAGTTTGAGGTACTTCACGCATTCACTTCTACCATTGGTGTTTCCCAAGGAAGAATTGAAAAACGTGTTTAACAAACCAAGAAGCTGAATCAGTTACAAAATTCATTAAATCATTAGTTTTTGATGATAATATCGCTAATAAAATGTAATGTGTTGTGTTATATTGAAAGATTTTCTCTAATGGTTATTTGATTTTAAAAACGTAGACAATTCATTAAACTTCAAAAAATTGTCTACTCTATAACAATAAAATTGAAACCATAAGTATACTATAAAAAAATAATATTGTTTTTTTCAAACAGATTTTTTTTCTACATCATTTGCTTACTAAATGCTTCCGAAAAGATTCTTTGATGTCTGCCCTTGTTTGATTCAAAGTAGAAGACAAAAAACACGATTTATTAATAATAATGAAAAGTTGTTAAGTATAATTCATATTTAGAACAAACAAACAAAAATTCAAAAAATTGAAACAATTTAAATGCTCTTGTCTCATTTCCACCTCATTTACATCTCTCGGATCCTCAATAGACCACTGATTTCAATTTCCACATTCAAATAATTTAATAATAAAAAACATATAAAATTGGATAAAAAGACTGCAGTATATGATTTTAATTTTTAATTTAAAATTAATTTTCTCTTTGAACGATGTAATGATTAAGTCGCCAGGCTTTTACTTCGAAGGTCACGGGTTTGATTCCCGGCATCGCTTTGTAGATAGCAAAAAGAAAACTGTGGAACCGCCTCATAGAGCCACGAACCATGAGAAACAAACATGCGAAGACAAAAGTCTGCTCATGAAAAGTCAAAGTCGTCGTTCCAATAGCACTGAGAAACGGGGAATTTAAAAAAATTACTTTTATACACATATTAATCGGAAAAATTGTTAATTTAATTATAAAAGTTTTGTGAACATATGAGAGCTAACAAAAAGTATTGAGAAAATATATAAATATTTTTGTTCATTGAATTTCTTTTGATATATTTTACAACTTTCATCGTCTAGAGACTGCAGCTATCAAGCAAAAAGTAAAAATAGGTGGAAATAAAATGCTTCCGATTAAATTTAAACTCTTTTAAAAAAATTATTTGAAAAATTGAAAAGTGAGTAATGTTTTTGTCAACATTGAAGAAAAAAAACGTTCTAAACTTGTGCTTTAAATTGCAGAAAATATTTTTCAGAATACCACACTATTTTGATTGTAAAAGCTTTGAAGATATATGAAGAGAGTCAAGATCTAAATGACATAAATAAGACAAATAGTGGTGAAAAGTATCAAAGTTGTGTTAAACCGTGTGAGTTTTGAAACCATGTTATTGCAAGGCTAAAATGGGCAGCTAGGCCGTTTGGAGTCAGACTTGCATGTTAGTCGGGTGCACGGAAGAGGCTGCATGAATGGAAACTAATGAGTGCATGCAGGAAGAGAGAACGAATAATGAAATTGCAAAAGACTTTAAAAGCACATGGGATTCGAGTAATCTTGAAGCTTTCAGTAAATAATGTAAGATGATTGATAGTTTCAAAATGGAATGACGAATGTCCACCATTTAAAAGCTTTTTTAGTTTTAATTTCTCTTGTTATTTACTCATTATTTATAAGCATGTCAAATTAGCAATAAATTTTTTTAATTGTTTGACTAATAGAGCAATTCTTCCATTAAAAAGTCAAAAGCCTAATCGCACTGTTTTGCTTGAAAAACAGGTGCATGAGAGAAAGAGCAGATAAACCAATCTAGGAAGTTGAACAGAGTTTTGATAAAAGAAACTTCAAAGGTTTGAAAACCTGTCGAGTGAACATATGTTTAGAAAATATTTATAAGCTGCTTCAAAAAAGGGATCGAAGGATTGGCTGAGGCTCTGAAAAAGAATAAAAGAAAACAAACGGTGAAAAAATGACTCGAATATAAGTTAATAAAATTTTTGAATCATGTTAAAATGAATAATTGCTAAGTCTTAGAAGATTAGAAGTGGTCGAGAATATATTGCTTGCATTTGTCAACCAAGTTTTATCTGGCGCTAATGCGATCAACACGTACGCAGTAGCAGTTGTTTTATTTATTAGAACTCATAGACACAGACTAAATTCAGTTAATTCGTTTCGCGTTTTAGGTTTTTTCAAACATTAAAATACAGAAAATGCAAATCCAGAGCAAGAAACAATTTCTGAGATATACTTTAGATAATGTCACCTTTCGTTTAACAAACCTTCACTGACTTATAAGACCGCCAACGAGGCACGTAGAAAGACCAGTACGATCTTTTCTATTAAATGGAAAAAATTGATAAGTAATATATGAAATATTTCAGAGATTTATATTTGGAAGTTTAAAAAATATAATGAATGTTAAATAAAGTTTCCAATCTGGTTGATAAAGTACTTAAATTATAAAATCAATTTTTGAAACTTAGAATTTATTTACTTTATGGAAAAGCTTCCAAAAAAATCTTCCAAAAACCTTAAAATGAATAAGTTATAATTTTGTTGAAATAATGTTTAAAAATAAAGAAAAGTATGTGAGTTATATTACGAGGGCGCATCACATATTCTTAAACCTCTCATAAGACTTTAGAAGAAGTGGAAGGAGGTTGCTTGGATTTTTAAATGAGCTCCGTTGAGAAACTTAAATTTAAATTATTTTTCTAAAAAGCTCTAAAGTGTAAATTAGTCAATTAGTGATTAACAATTTGACAAGAGACATGTTTAATTATACATCGTCTTATGTTTTCAGAGCTATAAGCCCTTCCGTGGACAGGCGTGTAGCAATCTTGTTAATCCATTATTTATTACTGTTTTCCGTGATAGTTGTGGTAGTTTTGGTGTTTATAATATTTTAAAAATTAATATAGTGATTATAATGCTATAACTAATAGTATAGGCTTTTGACGGATGAAAAGTGTCTTTTACATGTTTGGTGCATGGCATAACGACCCATGTTCATTCAATATTACATTAAATTTATGTGTTCAATTTTAGTTTTTTTGATTAACTAAAAAATTATATGTTCTAAATATTGAAAATAAAACAAGCTCTTGATGATGCGGGGGATCTCTTCAGTCGGGAGACAAGCCTTCATACTTCAAAGCGATTGCTGTCATTTAACTTCTGTATAAAAAATAGTTTTTATATAAAATCAACTATTTATAAAATTATCAAAAAAATTCACTTTTTTTTTATTTAAAAAAAAACTTAATTATTTTAACAAAATGATAAAAGTTTTTGAGCCTATTAAGTGAAATTATTTTAGATTCATTTTTAACACGTTTTATTTTCTATATAGAAACTTTCTTTGGCGTCATATTTATTAAATAGAATACATTTACTAATCGGAGCAATTCATATTAATTTTTATACATAATTTTTTCTAATCTTCTTGGCCTATCTTTGGATGTTTCAAACGTTTTGTCTTACCCGCATGGAAACAAAAATTCATGTTGCAAGTACCTAAAAACTTTAATTCTTGAAAACCTATCATATTTTGTTTTTACAGCTACAAAATTATCACAAAACTTCTCAAGTTTCTCCCAAGTAACTCCTCATCATTCCATGTAGTCATCTATCAGCTATTGATCTGCCGTCATTCGCTACATTTTTTCATTATTTTTTGTTTATCCTTATATTCATGTTATCTCGTTCATCTTCTTGTTATATGTTTTTTCAAGGATCAAGTAGATTTTTAGAAAAGAAGCAAGAGATTATTCTTTATTGAGTAAGTGCACAAAAGTTCCTATGTTAATTCAGAGATATTTGAATGGCTTTACAGAATACTGCGTTTATTATTTCTGCAAACTCACTGAAAAAGTATTTAACTATAATTTGACTTCGTTCAGACAATGAAACGCGAAAGTATAAGCAAACAATTTTACCAAATAAATGAGCCATAAATAAAACGACAACTCACAAATTCTCATTAAAGAAACGCACTCGAACGTTCATTAAATGTGCAGCAATGTGCGCAGGCCTAGGTGAACCACATCTTTCAAAACGTTAATTGTTTTTTTTATGTTTCAATTTTTTAATGATTGATTGAATTAAATTTTAAATTGATAAAATTTTGTGAAGTAATTTTGTTTAAGCATATATAATTAGCTAACTTATTATTACAATTAAATCTTGAAAAGTGGTGTCTAAACCTTCAAAGAAAAAAAGCCTCTTTCTTAGAAACCGAAACAATAAAGATATAAAAAGTTTTTGCTTTTGGCTAAGATGTAGATGGTCACAATAGCAGATGTATACGGTGGATTTTAAATTATTAAGAGATGATCTATGCCATGCTTCTGTCAAAAGCTCACGAGAGAAATAAAGTATTTTGTAGGCCGTGAGAGACGCATGCATGCATAGCAGCATTTGAAAGCTGGCGTGAATTGCATAAAAAAAAATTTAAGTTTGTGAGAAGTCTTAACCAGTTTCCAAGCTCAAAAAAAATTTAAATAATTTTTATTAAAGAATGATATTGCTAGCCATACTATATCAATTATAGCAGATACACAACAAGCCTATGTCCACACATGGAGAAATCTTTTGCCAAACTTCAGATCAAGCATTCATAATCCAACAAACATCTAGTCATCAAAAAACTGTGGAAAAAAGATAGCGCTGTGAACTAAGTAAGGTCACGACCTTCCGGTTATTATTTATTTCTTCGGTGTTGTTTATTCGTGTCCTTGCTCTTAAATCTTTATCTTCGGACCATGCAGGCAATCTTGATGTTGCTCATAGTAATACCGTCTTTTTTGTGAATTTTTCCAAATAATATTCGTATTTTTATTTTATTGTTTTTAATTTGTTTAAAATTATAAATAATAAAATAAATGCATTTTTTAAATTAGAAATTGTATAAAATTTATTTGTGGTCATTTTCAAGACATCGAATTTCGTGCAGCTTAAAAATACTAAACTACACATTTTTTTAGCAAACTTTTTTATGTATACTAAGATATCAATACACAACTTTTAAGACATTCATGAAGACTTTTCCGTCAGAAAAACATTCTTCTTCTCTGTATGTTTCCGATTTGAATTTAACTTCTTTTATTGTCATTTTCCTATTTTAAAAAAATAATAATGAAAAATGTATATTATAATTAGAATTTATAAATCAAGAGTAAATATAATCAAAGTTTAAAAAAAAACAGAATGTTTATATTTTTCAATATAAACCATATTAATTCTTGTTAACTTCCCTCTTAAAGCCGATGCATTTATCATTCTCCTTGATGTCGTTGCACAAATCTTCAGCTACAATCATGTTTAAAAAAATTATGTTTTGAATGTCTTTTTTGTGTCTTTCTAGAAAACGTTCCCTATCTCAATTATCTTTGCTTACCTTTTTATCAAGGGCTTTATATTGCTTTCAATTTATCAGACAATCTCTTGCATGCATCCATCGATAACACCGATGATTGATTTGATTTTCCAAGCACTTCTCTTTGGCTTTGCTGCAGCCGCACTTAGGCTGCGTTTTAGCATTAACGTTGTACTTTCTTCTTGAAGTAAGGTTCCATGAAGTTATGCATAAATGTAAAAGAACACACTCAAGCATATGTGAAAAAATGTTTTTTAATGCATAAACAAAAATATATGCTTGCACAAAAAATAGAAACTTAATAGCTATTCGCAGTCACACACACATCCTGAAAAACTTCTTTACGCACAAAATCGTTGAAACTCTAAGGCCCATGCATTAAAAGGGCTTTCAGCAAAATCCAAATCAATTTCACCCACGTCTTTTCACGAATTGCTGAGAAAAGCAAGTGAATCAATAAAATATATTTTCTAGCTATTCATAAACTTACGAGATTATGAAAATGTTCAATTACTTACAGAACAAATAATTACACATCTTTATTATTGATTTATTAAATTTAACATTATCTAAACTAAAAAAAAATTTAAATTATTTTTTTAAATTTTAAATAGTTTGATTAAAATAAGATTTCGGAAATGATCGAGATCTCGGAGATATACAAAAGATTTTTAAAGTTTTAAAATAAAATATTCAACGCTTCAACCTAACTTATATGCATCCATCATTATTATTCCGTTAATTATGTAAGAAAAGCATTTATAAATTTTCTTATGTTTTAAAAATCAGTCTTGATAATACGCCTGCTTTGCCACTTAGAAGTTGGTCTATTAAAGCTACATTCTTTATTGTTTTTTGAGTTAGAAACTTACTTTTAAAGTTTGTAAAATTGCTATAAAACAAGCTAAGTAAAAACTCCAGGTTCATTATTATTCTTCCAGCAAGCATCACTATCGCCACTTTGTTCGGATTATCATTCGATTTACATAAATATACTTTTAATCTTATCACGCTATTATACTCTTTTCGAAGAGTAAAAAGATTTAAAGATTTATTTAATAAATCTATTTTGACTATTTTGCCGATCAGGCCAGTATGCCAATGTGCCTGTGGATTCTAGAAATTTTTCCCGCTGAATGCAAAAATGAAAACTCTATATTTTGCCATATAAATAAATAAACCTTTGTTACTTTCTATTATTCATATTTTCATGTTCCAATAATACTTGAAAGCGTGGTTTAAAAACCTTTAACAAAAAATAGGTTTAAATTTTTACATTTTGTTGAAGAAAATTTCAAACATGCTTCTATCCTCCATTTAATACTAAATTATGTTTTTACTAGAAAAATGTAAATGTTTTTTTCCTTTGAAGATTGGATCCTTTCTTCTACACAATCATATCTTTGCTTCCCAGCATCATTGCTTTCAGCTCCAATACAACTATAATCGTTCAATATATAAATATATAACAGCAATTGGATTAAAATATATAAACATATACTTTAAAATACACATGTTAATATATACACACTAAGTATATAATATCATTAAAATATTTTAAGGCATATCATAACTAGATGACTTTTTATTGCGAGAACACGAAATCATTTCTAATTTGATAAAAAAGCTATAAAAAATTCATTTATATACAAAATTTTAGTTTGCATACCATGTATAAAACTTAGGAAAAAAAATTTCTGAAATTGACTTTGGCATATAAAAGTTTGAAGAAAGTTTATATAAAAATTTTAAACATAGAAAAAGTCAACAATATTGTTGAAAAAGTTTACTTGAAAACACTACTTTATTTTGCATTCATTCATAGAATGAAAATTATTTTAAATAATTTTTTTAGTAAGAAACATTTTTTTAAACAATAATGATGAATCGTTGTCATATTTATTCTTTTCATATAGGATTACATTGAAATTTGGCGTGTTAATTAAATTTTAGATAATTTATCTCTCAAGCTATCGAACCATAATATAACACTCGAATATAGGAAAAACACTCGTTTTTTGTGAGTGAGATTGATTTGAAAGGATGCGGTTATCAGGGCAGGTGTGACATGCATGAACTCCGCCCTAGAGCCTTTAAATTATTCAGTCGCATAATCAAGTAAATGAAATTTCGTTGTTGAAATAATTTTTTTCTTTTAATGGATTTGGAAATGATGAATTAAACTTCAAATTTCAAATCCTATTTAATGGTCTACATTTTGATGGTCTATATTAAAATACTCGACATCCATATTTAATTTTCCCTTTTTTCTGGAAAGAAAAAACAAACCTATTTATATTTCATACATTTATGAAACGGATTTGTATATTTGATAAATAATGATTTATTATACATATTTATTATATTTTAATTCATGTACTCTTTATTGATGAGCTTGAATATCAAGAAAAATTACAATTCAAAGGAGAAGAGTGTCAGCAAGAAACACTTCCTGTAATGTTCTTCGTCCACGACTGCGAGTCATTTGAGATAGGAACCGGAAATGCATATGACGGAAGTGTCATGGCAGCGCTGGGCAAAATGGCGGTTGTGACGTTTAATTACAGACTGGGAATTTTTGGTGAGTTTCTAATTTATTTATTTGATTTAAAAGGCTTCAAGCCACCATTGGTATCGACATTGATTGCTTCCGTCTGATTTGAATTAAAAAAACTAAAATATCTGGTTTCGCATCTATGCAATCAACGCGCTGGCATGTGCATGTTTCACGCGTCATAACTACGCAGTCATTTTTCAATTTCCCATTAACCACAGCCACACTACCACTTCATCAATCTATCAATCTATAATTATTTTTTTCTAATTTTATTCATAGTTTAATTATTTATTCATTTCCAAAAATCAAAGTCTTTCGAAAATCTAACCAATATAACCAGCATTGGTTACATTAATTCATTAATCTTTTCTAAAAACATTCTTCAAAATCACCAGGCTTTTTGAGCACGGAAGACAGCAACGCTCCGGGCAACTCCGCCCTTTACGACATCATAGCGGCTCTGCACTACATCAAGCACAACATCCACTACTTCAGAGGAAACCCTTCAGAGGTGACCCTGGTGGCGGGAGGCGCTTACGCGTCGGTCCTCATTAATCTTCTGATGCTGTCTCCAGTTACCAAAGGTAGCCAATTGTTGCTGTAGCTCGCGAGAAGTTATGTTTATAAATAATAATCTTTGATCTTTTATATTATTATTTTATGTTATGTATTTTTTTCCTAATTTGCTACTAGCATAATTAACTGTAGTTTTACTTTGTAGCAATGCAAAACTCTTAATAATTGAAAACTTTCACTTTAGATAATGCTGAAAAAAATAACCTTTATTTTTTAAAACTAATTTTTGTTTCCAAAAATCACAAAATGAATTAACTGTGCTGTGAAAGCTTCTTTTATTGTCTTTTTGGCCCTTAAAAAGTTTTTTTAGACATCAGGTAGTTAACTACCTGTAATATTTCGCATATTTATAGTTTAGTAATTGGTTTTTTATAGCTTTCGAAGTATTTTATTTTTGGCTTAGACGCTTTGGGCCCATGAAGCACCATTTGGTAGTTTTCTAATGAAATTTGTGCTTTTTCACCTCAACATTTAAAAATTTGTGATTGAATGTTATAAACTCAATTACTTATACTTTAAAATCTAAATGTTTCAATTTATTACAATGCTAATTGAATAGAAAAATTGAAAATATTATTTTCATGTATTTTTTTAAAAATGATTTTTTTCTTTTCGTGCCGTTTACAAAAACGAAGCCATTAATTTTTTAATTTTTCATAAGACGCTGGTTTGCGTGTCCTAATGTTATTATATTATTTGCTTACAAAAATATTTTTTAAGCAAATTTTTTTTATCAAAGCACAATAATAGATTGTATGTCAAATTTTAATGTTCAACTCATCAAAATTCTTATTACACAGTCTATAGTTATCAAGTCTCAATAGTTAACAAATCCTCTTCCACCAACAAGAGTAATAATAAAATTATGAGCTGGTGAATTTTAGGGAAAGTTTCATCAACAGATTCTAAATATAAATCGTGCAACATATTTGTAAGACGTTTTATAAGCGGAAAAATTCTTTGAAGTTTTATTTTTACATCTTTTTGATCTTGAATATAAAAAAAATATTTTTACAAAAACTTAAATTTTGAATAACTAACATTTGCATATACTCTTTTTTTAATCTCTGGATGAACGAAAGCAAATAAGTGAGCAAACGAAGAAAAATGACTTAAATTCCGTTAACGAAAAAATGCCAAAACAGTACATTTTTTTCGTAAGTCGTTATTCACGCTCAAACAAGCTTTGAAAGAGCTTAAAATCAAGACGTTGCAAATTTATTTAATTAAAGAATATCATGAAAATTTTCTTTCAATATAAATTACAATCAAAGTTGAACGGAATTACAAAACGTCTATTTTTTGTCTAAATAAATATATTCACTTTAACAACCTGCCTGTTAAACCTCCAAATACCATTACGCCATCTATCTCTCCTTCTAGTCTATTCTGAATCCATCCGCAACTTTGCCCCATCATTACATCTATAAGCACCATCTGCTATCTCCACCACAATTTATTTTTCTTTTAAGATAGAAAGCTATTTTCTATGTTCTAAGAGCTTCCGATACTGTAATAGAATACTTTGAAAAAAAGTGTGTGGCTTCCAGTCAGAATCAGAGACTAAACTTAACATCCTAAATTTTTAAATATCACTGAAGAATGTTTAAATATTTAAATTCGACGTGTTTTATGTTGTATGATTTGGTATTTTATGTCTCAGACATCTGTTTATAGGAAATCGTAGAAAAGGCATTTGGTCACGTCGCATGCACGCCCACAGCACGCCATCGGTCTTTCTTAAACGACCTGATGGCTCATAAAAGAACCCAACAACATTGCTTCTAGACACGCCTGTGTACTATTGTGTGCAGTTGTATTGTTTGTGTTGTTTATTGAATTAATTGCGGTTTTGTTTTTGATCGCTGTAGATGCTTTAGAATTGTTGATTATCGTTTTTTTCATTGAGTATTATACAAGTTTTTTTGTGTGTGTTTTATGAATAAGTGTTGTAGTTATGTTTTAAATCTTTTTTTGCTTGTGCCTGTTGTGCTTTGTTGAAGTTTTTTATCGCACTGAAGGTTTTATGCTTCATGGTGGACAATGGTAGTTTTATGTAATTTCGAAGCATAATGTGAGAATCGCGCAGAAAATGGCCATCCCGTATAAGTGAGACCTACGGCCTGGCTGGAAGGTGGACTCAATGGCGGAGAAGAAGCTAAATCAAGTGTAAGATGCACCATTCACATAAAACAAAAGTATTATCGCGTAATTAGATAATGCAATCATGAAGACAAACTCACCACAGCTGTGTCCTATATTATTTTTATAGGATATTTTTTCTTATAAGCTCTTAATTAGATTAATAAAAATACATCGCTTTTTTCCTAAATGAGTTATGATCATAATGATCGTTTGTTAGCATAATTGCCTCTCAATCTAATTACTTAGAAATAATAAAATTGCTTTTGATAGAAAACTTTTTGAAAACGGCTTTACGAATAAAAACATTTGGAGAAAAGTTTATTCAATATCAACCTATTTTTATAGTATTTTTAAAAGAGATTTATTCCGTTGTTTCTAGAAAGCACTGCGTGTAAATATTCAAAGCTTCTCTTTGAAGTGACAGCTGAACGTTCACAAAGTTGAAATGGCTTGAATTTTGATTCTCTCTATTGTTCAAATTAAATTATTTTATTAATTTTAAAAACAGCGTTTATTAACTCAAATTATAGGAGTTTCAAAAATATCTAATAATAGTTTTTGAATAATTAATGCTATAAAATTATTATCTCTCAGAATTTTAGCAAAAGTTATCGACTTTGTACCAAATTTATAAAAAAAACAAAAAAAAAGAAAAATGAATAAAAGAAAAATATGAGCAATTAAACGAAAGTTAAAAATCCATTAAGGGCCGATATATCCTAAAACAAAAATCTCTCATAAAAATCCCTAATGGTCCAAATGCGCTAGTTTACTCACATGCCACTACTTAAAAATCTATAATTAAAAAACTAAATGAATACTAGTATTAAAAATCTTCATCTTTAAAAAGGCACTTCTTATCGTAGAAAATACGTTTAAAAATTAGTTTTAACATTTGAAAAACTAATTTTTTGTAATTTTTAAAACACATATAATTTATTTTTTCAATCCACTATTTGTTTGAAAAAATAAATCTTTGTCTATAAGACGATTTATCAAAAATAAATTATGCAAATAATGGCAATTTATGCATAGATAAACGCTTTCTATGCTTAGAATAAAACTGTTTGAAAAATTTACTACTCACATCTTGACTTTAATTTCTTTTATTTTTTCATTTATTCCAACCTTTCCACCCAGACAAAAATTTATTCAGCGGAATTATTTTGACTGAAACCTCCCTTCCCAACCAATGGTCTCTGGTACACCACGCTCTCTCGCTCTCTCGTCATCTCGCATACTCTCTCAACTGCTCCTACAATCAACAAGAAAATATAGATAATCAAGAAAAGAGCAATTCAACAAGCTATGCTAGCAAAGTTGATTCACATGGTGGTGGCGCAAAAAATGCCTTGAAAAAAGATGTTTCTGTTACAGTTGAAAAAGCTGGAAAGATTGATGAAGAGAGAAAGGGGGTTCAAGAGGTTCCAAGGAACACTAGCATAGATGTTGATGCCGATGATTTCAATGAGGATAATGTTGAAGAAAATGTTGATAACAATGATTTGATTTCAAATCAAAAAGGGGATAATGGGATTTTTAGTAATTATTATAATCTTGAAAATGTTGAAAAAAAGACACATAGAAATATGAGAAAACGCAGTATTGAAAAGAAAAAACAAATTAATGGGAAAAACAATCAACATAACAAAAATGATTCAAGCATAATTATGAGCAATAGAATTTTTGACGTTTTCCAAAAGAACGATAAAAAGACAAATGAAAGCGTTCTCATTGCTCCGATAATAAGTGAGGCAAAGAACAAGAAGAAGAGAAACAGCGTGGATAGAAAACTGTTGATTCAGTGTTTGAAAGATAAGACGGTAGATGAGTTGATGTCTGTGGTAGTGAGGCCAGTGTGGTTCGGAGTGAGATATGGTGCAGTGGTGGATGGGAGGGTTGTTTCGGCAGAGACTCTGGAAGCTTTAAAAGAGGTGAAAGAGCAAGAAATGTTTGAAACTGAAAATAATGATTTTATGGTAAATGGATGGGAGAATGCTGAAAATAAAATCACCGGCATAAAAAAGCATCGATGGGAAATTCTAGACTTGATGGAAAAAAACGAAAATGATGGATGGAAGGGCGCTCAGAGAAATGAAGTTATAAGACATCAAAACGCCACTTTTCATAAAGATCTGACTCTTGAAAAACGACAACAGCAGCAACAAAAAAGAAAAAATAAAAATGAAAAACTAAAACAACACAAACAACACTTGCGAAATGTATTTGATGATATTCCAATACTGGCAAAACTACCGACCTACAGTCTATGTTCGCCTCGTTCCATACTCCTTCTCAACAGTTTTGTTAAAAGTCCATTCACGGACCACCAAGAAAAAAGAGAAAATAGGCTTTTATGGGAGAATAAAATAACTCATGAAAAAGACATTAACAATAAAAGTAATCTCTTCTCTAATCTCAATAACGATTACATAAAACAGAGATACCAAAACTCACACAACAACCACCACAATTCAAAAAACCTCAACTTCTACAATGACTCCAAAAACAACCACAACAACCCTAACAATCATAACAACAATTACAGCCCTAAAAGCAGCCACAATATCGAACGCAGCTATAATTATTGGAAGCAGGACTCCAACGAAGAAGCATTAGCACGAACCTTTGTGGCGAACACTTTTAAATCACACAGAAATCGCATATATAAAACCGTGCAAAAATTTTATTACCAAAGGCAACAACCACAACAGCCCTCACAACAGAACAAGGATGTCAAAATCATGAGAAATAACTTTTTACAACAAACAAGCAGCATCTTTGACAACGAAAACAACAATAACAGCAGTCAAACATTAATCAGTTACAGGATGAAAGATAAAAAAATATACACACAAGATATTAACAGCAACTATCATAGTAACACCAACAAACAACGCAACACCATTAGTCACATAAAAGAGATACTGGTAGATTCGATGCTTAGCCAGCCCCTCATAAAGCTCTTACGAGTTAGAAGCGGGTTGCGAGGCAAACAAAATGCTTGGTTGTACTCCATTGAAGAGGATGAGGAAGAAGGAGAGTGGAGATTTGGTGAAGATGGTGATGAACGGAAAGATTCTCTAAATATCGCTAATAACGACAACAATCAATACAACTGCACTGAATCTCACTGTTTCCACGATTATATTGATGCCAGCAACTCTCTTGATGTCTATAAAGCAAGTTACGACTATTCTAGCCACACTAGCCCCAATGACAATACTAGCCTCTTCAACCACCACAACCAGTGTGACTACAACATCCACGACAGAATCAACGCAATTCTCTTAGGGAGTATTGATGCTATTTCAGCAGAAGAAGAATCGTTAAACTCAAGTGCGAATAAAGCATCGGCTGATCGACCAACTCCATATTGGCGTTTGTCCGATGCTTGGCTTTCTGAACATTCCTTCAACCACGAAGAAAAATCAAAGTCAACCTTTTTCTCTTCTTTATCTTTTCTCAAGGCTTCTTTCTCCTTCAACCTTGACCCTCTCACTCTCACCACAAGAAAGCTGGCCACCTCAAAGCTATTGGTACTGAACGCCTGGATCAACTTCTTGCACAACGGGTCTGTTTGGATAGTTTTTGAGAGTTTCAAACAAATCAAAATTCAGTAAAAAAAAATTTGAAAATATTTTTACAAAATGTTATATTTGCTTACGATTGTGCAAAGACTTGACCAATAGTTGATAGTCCTGGACTCGAAAGCAACCGATGTCTTAGTAACCCATATGCACGAAAGAATATTTACCATCTAAGTGGCCTAGAGGACCATTTAGGTTATACGCCACTATACTACTGTTCTTCATCATGTAAAATCTGTGTACTATATTGTTTTTAAAGGTTTACAATGTTGAGTGCACATGTAATTTTGAATTGATCATTTTGTCATTACAAGTTTGATTTATGTGTGGTAAGGATTTTGTTAGACGGTTGAAAATCCTACATCATAGCAAAGTCAATAAACTTGTCACTTTTTGTAAGATATATTCTTTTAGGCTTTCTGTTTTTAATACCTTGAAAGTATACTTTCAATAGTTTCTATCCATTCTCGATTCCCATTAGCACTTTTTCCATCATTTATTTTTTCTTTATAAAACTTTTTCCACTTTTCTCGATTATTAATTGCAAAGACTTGTGCCTTACATCTCTTGAGAGTGTTGAAGGCATATGATGCGAATAATTCTAAACGTAAAATTCTACGCAATGGACATTCAAAATTGCCTCGAAAAACAGAACTTAATCGCAATGTTTAAGAAGCATGAAGGATCATACTTTACATTTTCATGCTTTTTGCTTTTCTGATTCTTTCATTCACCCATTCTATTAATCTTACCAAAACACTGAAATTACTCTCGTGGATAATTTCGTAGTGTTTTTGGTACCATGTTACTAAAGATGATACTTAAAACACTTTAATAATGAAATAGCTTGGAACAAAAGTGGGTTTTTAAATTTTTTAAAAACTTTGATTTGGGATTCGATGGATTACAAACACCAAACAGATTAAAAAAATTTATCAACAGGGTGGGTTTGAAGCTTACAAGTGCTTTGGCTTCATTCAATTTGAGCTTCTCTAATTCAATAACTTGGTTTTGAGTGAATTATTCTCCGACTGACCTCCTATTTTAGTGGTCGCTAGCTTACTTGATTACACGCCCTGAAAAACAAGCGCTGCATATAATTTAAAAAAATCAATTATTGCGAATATTAATGATTTTGATCAAAAGGCCGTGCTTAAAAAATGACAATAAACATGATTATTGACCGCACTTCTAGAAAGCTAATAATTTTAGCTGTAGATAGAATAATAGAAGTGAAAAATATCTTAAGAATGTATCTTCGTGGAAGTAACTCAGATTAGTGATTGCAGACATCGTTCACTAGTACGCAAATAACTGCCTGCACCGCCAGTATTTAAAGACTCTGCACTTGTTTATCTAGCTGATTACACATACAGACCCATATCTCAATTTATCCATCCATCGTATTTTTTTTCATTTTCCACTTATTCATATCCTCATCACATCACTTTTTCTGGCCTTCTATTTCTTCAGTTAAGAATCTATTAATGCAACCATTAATTCAAGACAATATTCATTAGTTTTTTCGATCACTCTTATTCTCCCAAATGTCTTCGGTAATCTACTCATTCGTTAGTTTATCCAACTCACGTGCATCCAATTTAATCAATGTACCAAGGCCAAGCCATTCATCGCAGACTTCAATAAACTCAAGACGACTGATCTATCCACTCCATCCCTCCACTCTTCAGTCTCTAAAAACTCTTTTTAGAAATAATGCTTACAGCTACTTATTTAGAAAATAGATGAATTAAAGAAGAAACAGATTTATGTGATCATTAAGACGTTTTTTTCAGTTCTTAAAAGAAAGTAGAATAATCGAAGAGATTTTTTAAAAATAAATTTACTTCGACAAAAAATAAATTCGTGAAAAAAGTAAGTTTTCAACCCGTGAGAAAATATCCTACAATCGAGTTGTTGAAAGAACTATAAAGAGATTCAATCTGACTTTTATTCTGGCAAAATCAGATTCATGAGACCGTGAAGAACAATGAAGGTGCAAAGAGCATTTGAGAGATGAAAATGTATTCATCTAATCTTTTGAGTCGTGTGTATTTGCAGACTTTCACTAGTAAAAAAAATAATTTAAGTGTAAGGTATTTCAAAGCACTTAAAACTCATTTTTTGATTAAGTTAAAACAAAACATGCACTAAGCGCAATTATGATAAAAACTTGAGACTGACTATAATTCAAGTCTATAAAGCAAAGTTTTGCGACGTATAACAATGCTCGCAAAAAATGACTTTTAAAGTTTTTGCGACAACATCTCATTGTGGCGCAGTGCTAAAAATATTCATTGGTTAAAGGAATAGATATTTATTTAAAACAATTTAAATAAAATTTATTTTAAAGCATCGTATAATTATATAAAAAGGCACCTTTATATCAGCTTAAATTTATCATTTGGTAGTTTCAGGAAAATGCTCAAAATTATTCTTTTATTATTATTAGCGTTTCTGAAATGATTAATGTTCTTTATAACAAAATCATGCTTGCTTTTTCTTTTTCGCTAAAATAATATTCTTCACTAAGTTTTCTTAATGCTTTTGAGGAATATTCATGCTGACTGGAAGAATTTTTTTCTACTTTGGCTTTTCAACCTTTTTTACTTTTTCCCAGTTTTTTCAAATTTAAAATCATATTTATTTTAAGGCACTTGCTATCACATATAGGCGTCATATAATTTATCTTTTTTTAAATCTTTTTGACAATTCCACCATCTATGCCGACAGAAAAAGTCACTACAAACATTATCGTTTTTCCATTTATAATTATCACCAACTTCAGCACACTTAGCACCAATACCAGAAACACTAACGTCACTCTCATAACTATCACAAGACCAGGTCGAGCATGCTGACCCATGCACAAGCGTGCAGGCCGGCAAATGAAAAAGAAGCACATTTAGCACTGCGAGGCATAACTAAATAATGATTATTAAAACTGTAGTGGCACTATGTTGTGGAGATTTTTATTTTTTTTGCTGGTGCTCATACTGCAACTTTTAAAGTAACTCGGAAAAAATTGAAGCCTAGAATTTGCGATAGTTAAAGCAAACTCATTTAGCTTCTGAAGTTTTCGAAGTGCATATTATTAACGTGATTTGTTTCTCCTATATTTAGTTCTAAAAAATGTTTGTTTCAGAAACCCTAACATTGAACCCAAAAAAGAAAGAATGAAAATTACAGAAAGAAAAAAACAATTATTTAAAGAGTCAAAAACATCAGATAAATTATTTAAAGACTCAAAAAACAAAGATAGTAAAGTTAAAAAATTAAAAGATAAAGAACACCGCTCTTTCAAGCCGACAAAGGAAGATTTTACATGGCCGAGTTATGAAATAAATGAACAAAAATATGCCTCAATCGGTTTGTTTTCAACTTCTATATACTTTATATTTTTTATTTCGCATTAATTATTGGCTTTCGATACAGATTACCTTCGTCTTGTATTTAAAGAAAAAAATTATTAATTTTTTTTTATTACAACTAATACATTTATTTATTATTTTAATTAATATTATTTCCTATTTTTAAAAATAGTAATAATAGTTTTTAAAATAATTTATTATTCCTATAATTTTCGATCATTTTTATTGATAAATGGTTTTTTCATAACTAAGTGGTCTGAAGCTTGTTCGGGTTTACGCCACGTTAATAATATTTGTTGTTTTGTTTTTTAAAATCTAATTTATACTCGTATGATTTTCTTTTTTCCATCTGAAATTAGATTCGTTAATTCTATAAATTTTTCTTTTAGATTTAGTTTATGCATTCCACGTTTATGATTTTTAATCCATGCAGATTATTAAATATAATTAGAGAGAATCAATTCACTCCTAATTATGTTCCCACTCCGAGCAAAGTCAATTAATCCGAAAAATATGCTAAATAATTTTCTTCACGTGTAAGAATTTATAAAAAGCATACGCGAGATTAATCAATCATTTTCTAAAGAATAAATCTCTCAATTTCAAAATACAGCTATAAATTAAAATTTTATAATTCAATTTTGGAAATACTTCGCATGAAGTCACCTATCAAATTAATCGTCTTTTTCGCACTTTTAAAGTTTTTCTTAGTTTTACAATTTTCCCTAGGGAACGCTGGAGTTCAAATTCTCTCTCACTTTCGGCAAAGACCACTTTCCCTTTGGTCACAACTTATTCCAGACATACTCTCAGAAGATCTTGAAAATGCTGAAAATGACAAAGAAGATGATAATAAAGCTTTCAACAAGTATTGTGTTCCCATTTCTGATGACATCGGTGTTGCAATCAGCCACAGAAACAGCAGTAGCAACACTCGGAGCAACGGCAAGAATGTTACTTTCGAGAGTAGCAGCGCCACGAAAGGCTTCAGAGCCATGGACGAAAGCTCTGCTTGGAGTGTCGACAAAGGAAAAATGTTCGAATCATGCGGTTCCAATGAGAGACGGTCATTCTATCTCCAAGGTCTCAATAACGAAGACTTCACACGCGTTTTTCATGAAAACAATACTGAAATCGAAAATGTAAAAAACATAAAAAATGAGAGTAACAACAAATTTGAAGTTCAAATGGATAATCATAGCAACACAAACAACAGAATAAACAAAGATGAAATGGTGAATCTCAATGCCGACAGTGTAAATCTCAAAAATGTCGAAAACAACAACAACATTTTCACACACCCGTCTGCTGAAGCGAAAGCAAAAAAATCAATTCAGAAAAACGAGAAATTTCTGAAGACTTATTATTTTTCATCAACTACAACATTTTCACCATCATCTTCGTTTTCCTTCTCTCTCTTTCAGGTCCCTCTCAGTGTAACAGTGAGTGTGGGAGTTGTGTTACTGCTGCTTAATATTGTTGTTTTCGCTGCAGTTTTCATTCAAAAACGAAGAGCCAAAAAACATCTCCAGTTTCACCAGCAGCAACTCAAACAACAAGAGCGACAAGAAGATGCAAACGACGAAAAGTACCAACAACACTCGCTCAAAAGTATTGAAACAAATATCGATGACGCTATCGATTCACTCTCAATGCAACGATCACAACACAATACACAAACCAGTTCACAACAACAACAACAACAATCCAGCATCTGTTACCACAATTATCAACAGCTTCCTTCTATCGTGTCTTTCAGCAACCAACTTCATCTTAACGAATCACTGATAAGCAATCCCAGCAACAACCATCATAACATCAACATTCAATCATTCAACAAAAAGACTAATATACCAACAAACAACACTCTTCGGATTATCAACAACTCAATTGACCAAAACACTGATTATATTCATCAGAGAGGTCACAATTACACGAAAAATAACGCAACAAAAGATGACTTCAGTTTATTGAAAACTTCAATGGAACAAGATTCTGTAATTTTATCTGCTTCCAATGCCAATCCTGACTCCAAGTTGAGCCACTCTCATCAGCAACAACAGCTTCTGAAATACCAGCAGACGACTTCAAACAGGGATTCGACACAACTCAAGCCCACGTTTTCACGCATGAATGACACGACATCTAACTCATTGCAAACTAACCAGGCTAGCAACCAAGAGTCTAATGCAAAAGATCAGTATACGCCACGAAAGCCACTCAGTACTACATTCTCCGCAACGTCTACAAGAATCACCAACAACACTTTTCACTCTTTCACAAAAATAAATAGTCTCTCACCACCAAGTAGCCAATCAATTCTCCAACAACTACCTCATCAACAACATAAACAACCCCAGTGTAATGATAATAAATTCAAAAAGGAAACGGAACCAATCTCAGACAGCAAAGAAAAACAATTTTGTTATGAAGATGAGTTTATGAATAATTTATCAAAGATCCCTAGCAATCTCAGTGACAGGCAAGTCTCCACGCTTGTGTAATGGATGTTGGCCTCTTCAATTAGAAAAACCATCTTTTTTTTATGTTCCCTGCATCAATTCGACTAGGTCGCAGTAAAAAATGTATTTAACCATCTATTAAAGTTCACTATTATTCAGTCTTTTTATTTCCATGGATCGAAAATATGTATTTTAAAGTATTTGAACCTTGATTCATATAATATTAATTTCTTTATTTTTTCTATAAATTGTATAAAAAACACTTATTACTTTTTTTTGAATATTTGAACGGAAGACTATTAAATTATTCGAAAACGTTCGTTATATTCATCTTAACATGTAAAAACTTAACATGAAGCTTCTAAATAACAGACTGAAACTCCGAGATACTGTGAAAACAATAATAATAAATAATTAATATTATATTAAAACTAATATCTTCGAGATTTTAGTTTTTTCCTGAAATAAATCGAATAAAAGTTGATTAAATGTTAAGCCCAAGACCAAGATCATGTACTCATTCGATGGTACAAGACACCTTGAAATTTTCCACTACCACTTGCACGTACGAAACGATTGCCTGTCTCCCGTATATCATCTTTTTATTTCTCAAAAATCACCAAGTTTTATAATCCTTTTCAGCATTACGCACCACAAACCTCTTCAGCGTTTAATTCGTTTTTATTAACGCCAGGAAAGATTCAAAAGGATTTTGAATATATTGTTAATATTTCATTGTAAACATTTATCATTAAATTACTCTTGTCTATATTTTCAAATTTATCAATTTAAATCAGATTAGTTTTACAGTTTTAAGCTTCCATAATTACTTATAGATTTTATTTGAATTTGCCAAAAATGTAACTAGGTATTTGTCAGGGTTTTAAAAAATCTAAAATTATTATTTTTCACTAAGAAAATACTCTAAATTTAGTTAACTTGTTTTGACATCCATTCACACTTTTAAAATAATTTTTTGAAGAACCGTTTTTTATTAACGACCAATAAAACGTAAAAGATTTTTATTGAACATCTAGCGAGTGTTAAAAAACGTATTAAAAGTATAGTTCAAACGTTTGAAAATCTGAATTCCATCACAAAACTCTTATCTACAATCTTTTTAAAATTCAATCATTAGTGTTCTAAAGCAACTGGAACCGATCATAGAATAAAAATAGCCAACAGCTAATAAATTCAAACATAAATCCTATTTTTTAAAACTTGAACATCTTAAAATGTGAAAAAGCAGAGTGTAAAAATTTGACTAAAGGAGAAAGAAATTAAATTAAAGACTAGAAAACGAGAAAAAATACAAATTAGTATCAAACAAAACTGCATGTTTTTTTCAGATTCTGCTTCTAAGTAACTGTTTTTTCATACCACACAAAATATTTTTCTGACAGTCAACAGATTGTTTCCAATTTCCACCAAAAAATGTCATCTGCATCTGTGGGTTTCATAACGACGAATGCAAGTGTTACACTGGACTTCGCAACACCAGTGGTATTGACATTCACAACTCTCTTTGACTTCTTGCCGCTCCACCACATAGCCCCTACCACAACACATCGACCTACAACCCCTAGAACCTTTCGTGTCTTTTTCACAAAGCCTGTGGGATAATTGGTTTTGAATTGGAATAAAACTACAATCTAATTAAATCAATAAACTTTCATTGCTGTTTCAATTTAAAAACCTTCCGGAAGTTCCAGCTGATCCAAGAGTAATGTCCGGCAAGCAGTAGTCTGGAGAGATGGCGGTGTAGATGAGCTGACGTGCGTCTATGCTTCTTTTCACTGGCAACAATGCTACCAGTCTGGCATAGTTATGTGGTTTGATGAATTGTAAAGTTATAAAAACTATTTTTATAATTATTTTTGCAAACTTTTTAAATATTTACTTTTGCGCTTTTTTTTTTAAAATTAAGTTTGTAGTTTTCTTTAATATTTGATTTTATTGAATTTTTTTATATATTTTTTAAATCTTTGTTTTCAAATGTTTTTTAACTGTTTTTTACCTTCTTTCTCTTGTCTTTCTGTTGGTCTTCATATCAACCTCAGCAGCAGAAAAGTACTTCTTTTGCAATTCCAAACCTTTAAAAGGTATTTGATGATAACTTAAAAGCCGTTAACATTTTTTAAACTTCGCAACTAATTATCTTCAGTTTAAGGTCCGAATTTATTATTATTAGGTTGCTCCAAATGTACACAGGAATTTGGCACGGTCCAATTATTTCTAGTTTTTCTAATTTATAAATTCTGTGTTTAATTTATATGTTACGGTAAAAACGCGTAATAAGGCACTTGATTTTATATATCCTTTTTTTAATGCTAAAAAGGACTAAAATTTAATCATTTAATTGTGAAAAAAAAAAATTTCAACTTTAAAAACATTCTTTTAATTCGTTTTCCCTTACCAAGGTGGAGGTCTTCAGGCAGAGTGTTCCAGCAGGTACGCACAGTACAGCTGCCAGAGGCTCCATGGCAACGACATTCTTCCCGCATGCTGTCCACCGTCAACTGAAAATTCAAAACTTTTAAAACGTTTTTTTCAGATAATTTTTTACTTTTTTTTATGATTTCAAGTTGAACGTTTTTTTGATATCGGCGACAAATTTGTTTTTATGCCTGCTTTTTTAGTAAAATTTGTAGTCGTTTTTTACCGCGTGAATAATACTAAAATGTTGTACTAAATAAAACATTTGTGTTCACCTTTAAAAAGACTTGAATTGAGTATTTCAACAACGATTTGAGTACCGAAAATCTTCGATACAACACATAGCAAGGCTAGTTTAAATTCATGTAGTGATTTTAAAGCAATTAAAGGCCGACAAAATGGGGATTTTGATTTAAGCCACGTGGAGACTACTTAGTTAAGTTGAGTTTTATTTGTGAGTTTTTTTACTCAAATAAAAAAAGCATTTGTTTTTTCAACTAAAACTTGTGTAATCAATTATCTATTTTATTTTAAACATTTTTTCACTTCTTGTTTATTTCTTTTTGTAACATATTCTTCGGAATTTTTAGTACAAAAAGATTACTCTCAAGTACAAATTTTAACGATCATAACCACCAGCAGTACTTTCACCACAAATAACATAATCAACATAATCAGCATCACCATAATCATCATCCTCATCATCCTACTATCAGCACCCTTAATACCAAATTCATTCTACCATTGTCACCATCTTCGGTATCAACATCTCCCAATACTAAACACTGTTATCCCCACCATCAAGAAGGCGATTTCCACCATTACTCGCAACTCCCCATCAGCACCAAGACAAGTCCGTTCGATCCTTGAATTAGCTTCACACTGTCTTTCAGCACACCACAGTTCATCAATCACCCCACTAATTCCTTCCAGAAAGTTCTAAAGAAACTTTCCAGACGATAAAATGCTAACACGCTTTCATGCTTTCAAGCGTAATAATTCAATTCATTGTTCTTCCCATTTTTTTTCTATTTGATATTACTATTATTATTTACCTTATTTCTCCGAAATTATTTTTACTCAATGCTATCAATCTTTCATTAAGTCATTCATCAATCCATACACACCTAGTATTTTTCAAAACTGACACCAAGGACATTTCTAATACAACTTTTACATTCCAATCAACGACTAGTTTACTCAACCACCAAAAAAAACTTTAAAAAAACTAATCAATCGTTTTTCTATGCTTTGCCTTCAACCATCACCACCACCCACCTTTCTACCCACAGCACTATTATGTCTATTGGCAAGCTCTTTCTTGGTGTCGTTTTTTTTAATCCAAGGTACATCAGTGAACCAACGTGCAAAAATCTCCGCAAACTCCGCATCGTCATCACACCCTTGCCATGGCAAATCTCCAAATGAATCGAAAGTATCAAATTCAATTGTATTCTTTTGGTTCTCAAACATTTGGTTACCATCGTAGTTATAGTTGTTTTGGTTGATCTGCATTATGTTGCTACTCTGCAGATTGTTGTTGTAATGTTCGTTGTTCGTCAACTTTATATTATAAAGACCTTTTGAGCTTTCACCAACAACTCTTGCTCCTTCATCATCACCACTTGCACCTCCTTTCTCTTTACCACAACCACACTTGGAGATGTGACCTTGAGCGCATGACCTGGCCACGTGACGTAGCAACAGGGCTGACGTCAGAGAGTAGACGTACGCCTGTTCTTTGCTGCCTTTATGATGAGGTTGTGGTGTTTGTTGATGATGTGAACAGGATTTATAAATAGATCGTTATTTCATTTTTCCAAAAAAATATATTATGATGAAATTCATTTTGATATGATAGAGAATATAACTTATGATTACAAATTAAATGTCCAAAATCCATTCAAGTGACACCAACTAAACCTCCGATCAAGTCGGCTTTAAAGTTTGGAGCGAGCGAGAGACTGCTGCAGTTCCACCTCTTATCCTTGAACAATTCAGCACAAATTTCCACCGCAGAAGCAGCAGCTGCGACCACTGGTGTCATTAGCTGCAGGTTTTTCTTGCACAGCCTCAGTTGGTTTCTGCTTAAAAATGGCAAAAGCTTCTTGTTACAGTCCGCAGTAGAAGAGAAAAAAAGTTTTTTCTTGGTGTTGTTACTTTTGTGCCGTAGTTGACGTCTAAACTTGATAATTTTATTTCGGTTTTCTTTAAATTGGATGCGCCTAAAGGTGAGTTCTTGTTTTTCTTTGCTTTTAATTTTACGTTTTAGTTTCGGTTTTGCTTTTGTAGGTTGAAAGCGCCAGTTTTGTGTTTTTTGTTTATATTCAGACATTGGCCTTTTGATATTATTTGGTTTCCGAGTAGAACTTAATTTTTGTAATTTTGATTGTTGTTGGTCACTATTATCGTTCATTGGCGTTGAAATAAGAGCTTTTTGTTGTTGCTGTTGTTTTGAGAATATTTTCAGTTGATTTTGTTTTCTTTGTTGCAGGGATTGTTGCAGTGATTGTTCTTGTTGTGTTTGTAGGAAAGGGTTTTGTACTTGTGAGTGAAACTTGTACAAGGCTCTGAAAAAGTATATAATTATTAAAAGATTTTTTTTAAAGGTTACCACAATTATTTTATTATTATACTACGCTATCATAAAAGAAGAAAAAAATCACTAAAAAACTACTACTACCACTACCAATACTACTACTACTACTGTTTCTACTATTACTACCATCACACATCCTGACATGCTCACTGATTTGTGGCTAATAGTTTAACCCTCGGAAGTGCAAACAGCAGGAATATCATCGCTTGCAGGCCGAGCACTCTAATAATTCTATAATCAGTATTTCGTTGTCACTTTGTTTGCTCTTCATTTTGTTCTTTATTTTTTGGTTTGTTACAAATATTTATATAACTTCACCAGTATTTCATATATTTAAAAAAAAGTATTTTTGCGGATCGGGTATTTCAAATAAGATATCGACATTTTGATTATATTTTTAGTTTCATCTATTTTTATTATCACGTTATAAAATACTTTTAAATAAAAAATTATGTATTTATTCTACACAAAGAATACAAATCAATACATTTCTCACCATTAAATCCACTCTCTAGTATGCGCCGACGAGATAAAATCTCTCACGTCATCTATTCAGGCGTCGTTTATTCATTTTTCATTACTATGTGACTGATTAGTAATTTCATATGAAATATTTAATTTGTTTTTTTTGTCAATGTTGGCGGGAAAAAAGGTAGACTTCAGGTTTTTAATGAATTGCCAAATAATGATGTATTGTAAACAGGTGATAGTTGACTTGACTTGATTTTGGCATGATGATGCCTTAAAGAACAATGCAGACAATTAAGAGTCCAGATACACGTCTACTTTCAATTGATCTCGTAAACCACAAGTGACTTTCGATTAGAAATGAGTAAAAAAAACTTTTTCAGCATTTTCGCTTGGTTTTCAATTTTTATGATTTAAAAAAAAATATTTACAATTATTTTGTTTGCTTCATTGCGTGAAAATTTATTCAAAAATTATTAAAATTATAAGAATTGGAAAAAAATTATTTTGGAAGCTGACTCAATAAGGGAAAAAATCAAATAAACTAATAACTAGCTTCTGAGAGTTATCAGAGTCAACAAATATTATGTAATCGTTTTTTCTTTACGTTGTTAATTTTGCTGAAAGTATTTATCTGAATTACCTACATGAAACTGCAGAATACGTGGCATCTTGAATAGCCTTTATCTAACTTTATTTCTTTTTGATTTTGACATTTTAAACAACATTCAATTATCAAAACGATACTTTTAAAATAGGTCCAAGCATTTGAACGCCTTTGATTTCTGTCAGCACCACTTTTTCAAACAGTTAGCATTAATTGAATAATTGATAGAAGTCATGTCAATTGCAACAGAACATTTTGTTACATAACCGGGACTTAATATAGGTTTTATCTTTAAAATAGATCTATAATTGAAAAGAACCTTTGAAACATACTTGAAAAATACTAACAGATTTTGCAAACACAAAAGTTGGAATATCTAAATAATAAAGTCAATTTTAAAAGAGAAAAAAATTAATGAATTAAAATGAACTATATCTTTGATTTTTCTTACTCGAACTTTTAAACTTGCCGTAAAATACTACTTATGAGTCAAACCCCGTATTTGATTGCTAAAAACAAAGAAAAAAAATGAAAGAAATGAAAACTATACATTTTTATCGAAAATGAAAATCAGAATTCATTAGTGCGTTTCATTGGAAAGATTTATTTTGCGTTTAAATAATGATTTCAGATAAATTATCGAATGCTTTTCTATTTCAGGGAGTGCGCAGAAGACGTAATCAGTAAAAAGATTAGTTTTTATTCACAACGGCAAACATGAGTAATTAAAAGATACATTTCATGAGGCAGTCATAGTATTCTTATCTAATAAACACATTAAAGCTTACATCCATTTGATGCCAGAAGTGCCTTGGAGAAAGAATAGAAAGCTTGCGATAAGGATGAATGGGTAGAAGAGTGAACACATACCAAACTTCATTTTAAACTTCATAAATATAATAACGGGTTGGTGAAAATTTAAATACAGAATCCAAAAATTATTTTGCTATCAAATCTCTAGAAAGAGCAATAGAAACTCTTGTATTAGCTAGATTCAATCTGTCTTTGGTGCTTTATGTCAGTGGGCAAAGTGCATCAATCAAAATATAATCTCAAAAGGATTGGCTGCAGATCCTAAGTCCCGCCTACTAAGTCTCGACTTGATAATTTTCTCTTTTAAATTTTTCTGCAAATTTGAAAAAATTTAAATTGTATAAAAATAAAATTGTTAACCACATGTTTTGAAAGATCATTATATAATCACGATGATTTCTCCACATTGTTTCAATTTCCTAAATAGGATAAACTAAAAAGAAAAATAGTTTTTTCAACAACTATTTTAATTAGTTGAACACTTATTCTGCTTTTTAAACTAGTTTTTTCCAAGGCTAAAGTCAACATTCTGGGTGGTCTACCACGAGGGTCTCATCTCAAAGAAGAGCAAAGGACCATAATGATACAAAAGACACTGCATCGTCACCAAAGTCCTCTGATTTATTCGTGAAATGATGTCTAAAGACGTCATGATTCTACTGATTTTAAACTTTTCTCGATCTTATTGAGTTGTTTAACTATTTTTATTCTATTTTTATATCTAAATGAATTTGACTTTTTATTTCCGATTATTTTCACCTCAAGCAAACAACCGAATGAATAAATCTCCGCGTTGATTTACGCGTGAACGGGCGCCCCTAGTGTCTGGCCACTTGTTGTATTTCACAGTGTAACAGTGTGTTCATCAGCTCCCTGTCAAGTCCACCAGTCTCACTGTCTCCGTCGGTTTCTTCAAAGGAATCTTTATGAGGAAGTGATGCAAAGATTTATTTGTCTGCTACCTCACAAGTCATGCTTGTGTGCCTAGTTTCTTGGTTCTAGTTTTGGCTTTTATTGAGTTTTCCTATTAGAATTCTAATGCTTATGATTTTTAAATTAACTTATATAAAAGTATTTTTTTACTTTTTTTTCTAAAATAAAAATGGAATTCTTCATCTGGAAGCAAGTGATTATTTCTATTAATCTGAGCACCTAGCGTTTAAATTAAAACTTACGTTATTTTCTAGCCA